>QWTY01019154.1:0-32099 GCA_008033365.1 Pseudorectes ferrugineus | reverse complement strand
TTGATTATAAAAGAATACAAAAGCAAAAATGATTTGTTTGAAAGCAGAAGATTTTAGTGCATATATGTAGACATGCTTTCTATACTTTAACAGCATATTTATGAGTTATCCTGAATATTCATCCTCCAGAAGTCAAAAATCCCTTTAGATCTAGACCAAAAGGGTGCTGCAAACTGCTAACTGACCAAGAATCAGGCAACATGAGTTTCTGAACTGTTTTATTCTTGTCAAATACATGGGGAATCATTGATTTTATAGTTTTCATTCATCCTTTTTTCTCCCTGAAATGCAGGTGTTTTCTATCACTAAAACCTGCAGATAAAATTATTTTCAATTTGTTTCAAAACTACCAGCATATAAGAAATGAGTAATGTTTTATTCTTCAAGAGCAGCACAATAGCTCTTGCTTCATACAAGATTTTAAAAATGTGAAAATGGGAACACGCAAATTGCTTACATCTAGACAGAAGGCTGGAAATCAAACTCTTAAGCTCTTGTAAAATTGGAAGATTGTACTCATTAGGTTCTTGAATTTTGAACTGATTGAAATATTCAGTGGTATGAGAAACCAGTTGGTTTCTGATTGCAGGAATTTTGTCTACAACTGGAGAAAATCCTAAATTAGAGATATATATCACATGCATGGAATAGCATCTGCATCAAGCTTCCATTATGCAGCCTAACTGGCCTCTTTCAGGACTTCTAGAAGTATTTAATTTGATACAGTTTCTTGGACAGATTGATTAGAATCAAGAGTACCACCATAAACTGCCAATTTCTAATATACTTCCTAGGAGTGTGAAACATTTCTGTATCTGAGCAATTAGGGATTCTATTCACAATGATTGGACTTTTCAATCAGTCAGAGGAACTTCATAATACTGCTGGATTTGAATCTTATGGAGATATTCTCAACTGTAAACCACTAGATATATCTAAATTTAGCCTGATGAATTCCATCCCAAGAGAATCAGTGCTATTGCATAAACCCACAGGTTTGTTTCAGAGTGAATAGAAGAGGTAGGAACCTTAGGCTTTCAGTCAGAAATTCTGTTCAATTTTCATATAAATTTATTTCTTTTGCTGAGTGTTTGGTGCTAGAGATTTTGGAATTGATTTATGTTACTTTTAATGGAAGCCCTTGACACCTGCTTGGGATTATATGTCATTTAATGCCAGTTCCCCATTGAAGCATAGTGAAAAAGGGTAACAGGTAACACGTACAAATTTCTTGAAGATGTAGCTGACACCTTTAAGTTTGCACATTATCATTTAGTTCCTGAAGGGTGAAAGAAGATAGAACTTGTATTTAACATTCTGTCTAAAGTATATTCCTACCATGTCATGTATTTGGACATTTTGCTCAATAACTCTTAGAAAGGTTGCAATTCACAACTGAATCCCATATCAGTTTTTGAAGACTGAATGGAGGCTATCACAAGGGCTTAGCTTGCTCTACTGGTTGATCTTGCAATTCAAAAATATCCATGCACAAAATGAAATAGCTACATTCGTGTAGCAATAATGTAGGTCTTGATGTGATCATCTCTAATGTAATTCATTATCTCACTATCATTTTCATTGAACACTGCATCTTTCTCTTATTTTTTTCCTTTTTTCCCTCAGTGCAAAAAATATACGCTGCTATGCAAAAATTTTGTGCTTTTCATCTTTCTCTCCCTCTGCTCATCCTCTTGTTTTGAATAGGATAGTTTTGAAGATTTATTTTTGAGTGGAAATATTTGAATTCTGATGCTTTACATTGCTTTATCTTGGTGACTAGTTCTTATTTGGTCTATAATCTTTGTTGTTTATCAGTACAATTTCTGAGAAAGATAAGTAAATACTAACAGCTTTCAGTAGTGGCATTTTGATGGTGGAACCTCAGTGTAAAAGATTACATTTATCCTTATTAAAAAAAAAAAAAAGTGCTTTCTGTTCTTTCTGTTACTAAAAATATTATGGTTGAAACCCCAAAGTTGTACTCTTCCTCTGCACTTGTTTAGAGAAGGATCTAGTTTAGTTCAGATCCATGGACATACAGACTCTCAGACAACATTTTAGCTCAATCTCAGCCCCACTCTTCCTTCTCCCTCATGCAGTATTGTTCTTTAATTCGGTAAATAGCTGAGTCTGATAGCTTTCTGTTGCTGTCTTATTCTTCAAACACAAAAATCTATGTGTGCATATTACCTAGGATTAGAAAACTGTCCTCTCAATGCTAATGCAAGCAAGTGCAGTCTCTTTACAGGTATCTTACAGTTTCAGGAGAAATTTGGTCTGTCCTTACAGTAGTGATGTCTCACTTCATTTTTTAAGTAAAAAGCACAAAAATAATTTTATAACACAGTTGTTTATGTCAGGTAATAGTTACCGTTTTAATTACGTGTATGCCACTGCACTTTTCCTTTAATCCAAAAATTCGTTAGTGTCATTTACAACTAACTTCCATTGGATTAAGATTTTACTTCTCCTGACAAGAATTGCACTCTTCATGCAGATCCCTGTTCTTATTTTCGAGCATGAGAGCATTTGTTGGTCACGTCCCCAGTCTGGAGATAGAAATATATCCTGCATTTATTCCTTTGCACGCTGTAGAAGAAAGACAAAAGCAAATAGTCCCTGGCAGCTGTAGTTTCAGGAAACAGAGGTTTTTGTAAAGTTACATATTTATAATGGTGTGTCAGCTGGCCAGAGGGTCTGTTAGTCATGTTCGTTTTTGTGGTCTGATCCTGCTGTCACGAAAAAGTACAGAAAATCTCATATTGATTGAGAAGGAGTTAACTTGCTGCCATAATGACACTGCTGACTAAACGGCTGTGGTTAAATTATCAGGAGTAACTGGAAAGAATGAAGGAGGAAAAAAAACATGGATAAACATGATCCAATGAGGCAATGAGAGCTCCCTTACAAAGTGCATATGCCATTTGTAAAAGTTACGGTCAGTGCCAGAGCTCTCAGAGGTACATTGATTTCCTCGTGAATTTCAATAGTTTCTAATCACAAAGAAATTACTCAGCTTGCCTCTGTGACTAACATAAATATGTGGGAATAAGATTAAAGCACTATATACACTGATAAAATTCAGTCAAATTTTTAAACTGCCCTTGGGCCAGTAAACTAATAAGATATAGTGACCCACTTAAGCAGCTTGTATGAGAAAAAATCCTGCATAAAGTCAGCAAAACCCCCTTTCTTTGCTGAGATGGTAGTTGTAGTGTGCTAAGCCTGCTTTTTTTCAGCAGAACTGTCTTCTTTAAGTGCATGGTTTGGCAGTGTATTGCACAGAAGCTATGGAGTTAAACCACCTAATTTACCAGCTGTGAAAATGTTTCACTGAAAGATTTGACTGTATTTGGACAGTTTATATTTAAGTGCTGAACAAATGATGTATTTTTTTTTTAAAGTATGATTGCTCATGTGCCTCAATATACTTCAAAATACAAGAAAAAGAGATTAGGAGCTTTCTGCATTTAGGATATATGAAATATATGGTTAGTGCAAATATCAAAGACAAATGAATTTTCATGTAAAATTCAATGTTTTCCAATACTTACAACTTTGTGGTACCAGGGAAATTACAGCCATGGAGCTGTTATGCCTATCGTTAATACATACTGCAAAAAATCCATGATGAGCTGGATTTATGGCCAGAATATGGGTATAGCTGTGAAAATAATCAGTATTACAGTGTGATAGTTTGAGAAAAAATGAAAAAAAAAAAAAGGTGTTGCATAGGTAAAAAGCCCCAAAACATGACTCTCAGATGAAATAAACCCTACTTCTTCCCTTCTATAGCCAAAGCTTAAGGAAGATTGGGATTTATTGCCAAGGTAATTTTTTTCTGAATGCCGATGCAGCTAAATGTTGTAGCACAGGACTAAAAACAGATGTTAAATCTCTTTAAGGGTATGCAGCAAATGTGGTTGCTGAAGGCCTGAACTTTGCATAGATTCCATAGAGATGATGGGTAGAAGCCCAAAGAGCTCATGCCAGCTAGTTAGAGTTGCAGTACCTATTAATAAGACCTCAGTCTTTACAGTGGACAAATGAGTGACGATGGAGTGACAGATGAGCACTGTGGGTTGTATCTGTAGGACAGATCAAATGGTCCCTCACTGAATTTAAGAGGGTGACAATTATCTAGGATCTTGCCTTTTGAGGAGCATTTGGAAGAGGGGAGATCTCCATAAGTGATTTAGGTGCATAAAGTAAGCACTGTAGTATCTCAGCTTGCCAGTAAGAAAGAATCTCTCCTCTGTATTCATACAGTAAAAATCATCTGGAAAAAAATGTTCAAAAAGGCCTTCTAAATGCAGCAGTGCTTTCCAGATGCTGAATTACAAGCTGAGAAGACCCAAGGACTGCATAAGGAGTTTAAAGACGTGTGAAATATATGCAACTTCGTTAAAGTTCATTAAAGTAATAATACATGAGATAAGCTGCTGATGTTTATAGAACACACATAACCTCTCAAAAATTATATCTTGTTCTGCAGTATACAATTTGGCAGCATCTTTTAAAAAATGTTTTAGGGGTTATATCTTTTACTTGGCACATAGAGAATGGAGCACGAAAATTCCATTAACAGTAATAGAAGCTGTGTGTCTAATTTCTCATTAACAGTTCTGGTTAGTGTACACTCTTTAGTGCTAAGGCATGGGTTTAGTGTAGCCTCCTCTTTCTTTAATTACAAAATGCTCTCCAAACCTATAAAACCTTTACACCTATTAAGTCCTGTACTTTTAAAAATAATTCACCCATCGAGTATGTAATTTAGATTTTTTTCCTTGACTGGCATTAAATGCTTTAGGTACTGCAAATGGGTAATGGAAAGACTGATTTAGAAGGTGGCTACGTACCAAAGCTTTGGTTACCTTTCTTGCACCTTAAGCACAAATTAATTTGTTATAATCTGTTTTCTTGTAAATTTTTTCTAAACTTTTTTTTATAATTTAAAATTCTGATTCATATGACACAAAGACTAACATCTTTGAAGTGCAATTGTAAACCTCAGTGTGCACAGAGAGGTATATATGTATGATATCTATATCTCCTTGCCTTCAGCTATGTGTTTGAAAATACTTATCCTATCTGGAAGAGGAAGGAGTAGTTTCAGATATAATACAGTCTCACTTAGTCACCTATTATTTATGAGACCACTTTAGGCAAGTGTTTTCAGATATGCCTACCTAGAACTAGTCATTTTTTTTTTGTATGTAGGCAATTTGACAGCAACCTTGCTTAGATAAGGGACTGCAGTCTTCATTGCATGTATTGCTTTAGATGCAGGGGAAAGTAATAATTGTTTTGTCAAAGAACTTCACACATGGACCTTAGCCTTCTACGTTCCATAGCGCAATTTATATGTTTAAATATGCCTGAGAACCTTACTTTGCTTGTTAAATGAATTCCACAGATTGTTACAAGCATGTGAAATTGTAACTCCTATTTCATGATACTGACCTACCTTTTTACAGCTTACAATTTTAATATAGATGTGTGAAGTAGTGATGATTATGAAATGGAGAACATCCAACTGAAAGTTAACCAGTCAGTAAAATTATAAATAATGGTAAATAAGATTTCCTAATAGAAGGGGTACATAACACTGAATGCCTTATTTTTATAATATCCCCAAATGTCTTTTCAGATAAAAGGCTGAGAAAAGAATTGATGTGTCAAAAGACTATGTTTTGCAGCCCATAAAGCAACAAAGCATTTCTTCCTGGGTCAACCTTAGCCTATATTGTAGATAAAATTGCACTGACCTTTTATCTGTATTGACAAAGATTTCATTAAACAGAGCTGATTTCTGACTTTTATACTTGAAAAAGTTGTATACTTCGACACCTTGGCAATCAGACCTTTTCAGCCCAGACAAAATACACAGGCAACTGGGGGAAGATGTTAGAAGCTCTCTTTGAAGATCAACAAAGAAAGGCACTTTAGAGAATACTGAAGGACTTCTAAGATTTTTATACTGCTGTGGTTTTATTCCAATTGTTCTTCTCAACACTTTTTTTTTTTTTTCTTTCAGAAATGGGCATAAATATAATAGGTTTATCAAGGTTTATGTACAACTTTGAAATCTAAAGTTGATCTGATTTTCTGTTTTAAGGTCTGTATGGAAATGGCTAAACATTAGTGTTTCTTATTCCTTAGATTTCGTTCTCAGGTTTTCAGATATTCTAAATGTATCAAAAGCATAATTAAATTGTGAACCAGAGAACAGCCAGATACTATCATCCATCAACTTGTCAGTGGATACCGAGTGGAAGCATAATCTATTTTATGTGCTGCTAGCTTGTCTGTTGTCAGTCCAGTGCCTACATACTCTATATTAAGGAGTCAAATAAAGCCCTTGCTTTTATGATACCACAAAACCCGTATTTACACTTTCTATATCCTTTAAAAATATAATTTAATAGTATGTGGATTGTTCAGCTTCCAAACAGTGTTTAGTACATGTCATCATATGTACTGGATTAATATCCAGGAAGCTCTATTTCTATTTCTGCCTTCATCTCTGATTCACATGGGTACTTTAGATACAGAACTGAACTACTGAATATTTCAGCTTCCCATCTTTAAAAAATGAGAATAATTTTGGAAAACATTTGCTACAGTAATTTAGTGTCTGTGGATTGGATCTTCCATAGAAGTGCTAGATATTAAGCACAGTTTCACTTCATGAAAATGAGACTGGGGCAAACACTTAGTAAGAATATTACTTTAAGTAAAGTGCTGCAATGCAGACTTCTGAAATGCGGAAAAGTTTTTGGTCACTTGGATGGAGGTTTTTTCCTTACTCTTTTCTCTTTTACTTAGTCAAGCAATAATTGTTACTGAGTTTCTGAAAGTCTGGCAGTAAAATCCAGCCTGTTCTCCCGATTCCCCTGTTTGAAATGTTGACAAATTCATTTGTAAAAAAATAATTTTTTATTATATTAGTATTAATTATCTCAAATGACTGTCATAATTCTGTAATTTGTCTGGGCTTACATAATTTAATACTTATGTCCATAGTTACTGGTTGATGAAGAATACTCTAGAATGAAACTTAACTTGACATATTCAATGGCAAATTGTGTTAAAAAACATTTTATTAAGCTAGGCCTTTAAAAAAGTCAGATCCTCAGCATAAGAATATTATGTAAATCAGGTCAATTCTTTCCAAGCAGTGAAAACTAATGTCAGAAAATACATATTTTAGCATAAATTATTTTGTGAAAAGTTCAGTTCTTTTATAGTAGTGTGCCTGAAGCATTTGAATATGGGCATTTTGTCTGGTCATCATTAACACATGCCATAGGAGATTTCACTTCCTTCCAGACATTAGTTTCAAGACTTTTGCCATTCAACATGGGTTTTCTTAGTAACACAACTTTTCTTCCATTATTCTTTGTCAATATTCATGTATTGTCTTCTTGCAATTTATATCAACCAAGTGAATTGGCAAGTACATTTTAAAGTGTTTTTAAATTGTTCAGAAACTTTAAAGTCTGTTGTAAAAGCACCATAAGTCTTTCTGAAAAAAGAGAAGGAGAAAAATGAAGGAAAGGATCACTGAAGGATTGCAGAGAAAATGTCTGTCCTGTCTATTGTTTCCAACAGGAAACAGTCTTAGCCATATTCCAACTTCTTTCTTTCTTAAAAAAATATGAAATTAAAAATTACATTTTTATTTTCCCTACATAAGTAGAGGAAACTTACGTAAGTAAGTTTTGAAATTCTAAACTGCATGCATACTTGTATCTGGGAAGTTATTTTTAGTTACAGCTGAAGAATTCAATTGACAATTTTAGCCTACCAGCAAACTTTAAAAATAAAGCTTTGGGGAAAAGAAATCCTTGAAGTCTTTGAAGTTTTGTACATAAGGAAAAAAAATCCTCCCAAACCAAAAGAATTAACAAATTAACCTCGTTTATGCATAATATGAGGGCTGGAACAGACCATACAAAGTCATCTAGTCTGCTTCTGTACTCCAGGCTAGAGTCTGCTGTGACACTTATGCTTGACAGGGGTTTTCTGAACCTGTCGTTAGTGACAACACCATCACCACCACAACCCTTTTTAAGTGTTCATGGGCAATATATTCCAATGCTACACAGCTCTTGTCATCAGCAAGGTTTTACTAGTTTTTGTTTGAATCCTTACTGCCACTCAATTTCTTAGTACCGTAGCTGTTCCTTCTTCTATCAGCAGTGGATATAGGAAAAATATTTCCTTATTTTTGGCAAGAATTTTTTACATCCTTGAGCATTACTATCCTATCCTCCTCTTTCTCAGCTGAGCAAATTAATTTGTTTCGGACTTGGTTAGCAGGTAAGACATTTGGTCTGATCATTCTTATTATCATCCTTTAGCTGGTACCTATGTCTTTCTTGAATTGCAGTGCCTAAAACTGTGCTGCATTTGAGGTCTTACCCATCTTGAGGCTATCAACAAGATGAATTTGTGATGTGCAAGATGCATTCCTGTCTAACCAAGCCAGTGTGGTGTATGCATTCTTCACAGAAGTGTTATATTTTTTACCCAGCAGAAGACCTACTTAGCCATTTCTTTTACTGCATCTTTTGGTGACATAGTTGATTTTTTCCATGTAGATCATCTTGCATTTCTCTCTTTTGAATGCATTTCTCTCTGTTTAAAAATTCCTCCCATTTTCAATATACTCTTGAGGTCTAATCCTATCTTCCAGTGTATCTGAAATCTCTGTGCACCTGGTTTCCATATGCTGTCTTAATATGAACTTTCAATTTCCCATCATAAATGTTGTTAACGAAAATATTTTAAAAAGTAGACCTAAATTGACACCAAAGCATGTCAGCAAGCCTATGATACATCCTTCCACATCCATAATAGACCACTAATACTTAGCAAATATGGTTATCTTGTCAGCTTTATATCCACCCAGACAGCTACCTTATTTTTTGTCTCTTTCCTATTAAACTTTTATTATTCATATTCTATATACACTTTTTTTTTTAAAGAGCATCTGTTATTTCATTAAGTCATTACCTTAATTATTCTGCATTTGCATGCCAACATCTAAAGCATCAGATTAATCACTGCTGTCTTCTTGACAAAGTCTCTGATTATGTCCCCCTCTTTCTCTTTTCTGAGTCCGTTTCCAAGTTCATGTACCTTTTACTTTAAAGACTGAGGGGACAATATTGCATATTATAACTATTATGAGTTAGAAGTTATGAGTTACGGGTTGTAGGTACACATTCAGTGCACTCATAGTATACTTGGGCAATATGGAACTGTAGAATCTCTCTGCCATAGAAAAGCTGTTTGGAAGAGACCTCTGAAGATCACCTCATGTATCTGCTCCAAGCAGGAGCGTCCCTGCACTAGGTCAGATCAGTTATGGCTTTATCTACCTAAGTCTTGGAAATGACCAAAGATGAAGGTTCCACAGCCTTTCTGGGTTGTCTGTTCCGTGTATTTGTGTGTAAATATGTATTTATGAGGGTGTGTGCTACCTCCTAATGGCCAACCTGGGACTCCTAGGCATCCATTTTTTGGCATTGTCCCAATGGCATCAAAGTGAATTTGGCTCCAGCAGCCTCCTTACTATGTTTAGGCAACCATCTCTGGAAATACTGGGATTTTTGCTAGCAGGAAGGACACACTGAAATAAAATCAATCACATTTCTATATACTACAATGGAATTGTATTGTAAAACCCCCTAAATCCACATTTTATAGTTTAGGTGTCCCTCGCATTGTATAAAGCCAAAATATTTGACAAACTGAACAATATTTTTGTTCCTTCCTAGACAAAGAAATAATTAAAAGCTTGGCGGAAAAATAATAATGTAAAAAAAATACACTGTGAAGAATCTCCACCCTTCACTGAAAAATGATGCCTAAATTTGTGACTTTTTATTAAAAAGTTACAAAGATTGTGTCTTTATTTTGAATTGAATTCCCTTTTGGGTGTCAGAGTATGTTTTTTAAAGTAGGAGCAGATTAAATGTAATTTCATAAACATATGCAAGACTCTGACAATATATCTGTGGCTAAGCCATAAAAAGATTGAAGTAAAAAAAATGTAGTATTTAGATCTCTGAAATTCAAGTTTCTGCAATTGTGATAAAAACATCATAAAATACATTATGATAAATAGCACAGTGGATTTTACTAGGCTAAAGGAGTAAAGTTTAAAACTGTATATCTGCAAGCAAAAAATTAAAATCTAAAAAAAAGCAAGTAGGCTATTAATATTTATATTGAACTTAGTGGCAGAAAAAATGCCCTGAGCAAATTTCCTGCTTAAACATTGATGTAGTAAAATACCTTCAAGGTAGGATCTCAGACAGTACTTTGAGTCCGCACTTAATGATATTAAATGTAAAAGAGTAAATTATGTACAAACCTATAAAAAGATAAAAATGTTGAAGTGTATTGTAGCTCTCTGTCTGATTTAAATCAGGAAAGATTCCACAGACAGCAGTAAACATAAATCAGTGTAAAAACAGTGAAGAAAAAGCAGAACAATTTTTTTTTGAGTTAGATGATAAATATTTTTGTTAGATTTTGCAGAAATTTTACTCTTAGTTTTTCAAATACAGTATATAAAATAAAATAATGTTCCAAACTGATACTTACTTTTGTGTTTCTCATATTTATATGCTGCTTGCACACAAAAGGACCACATCACTTACTTTAGAGATAAGCTGATGGTGAAGCAAAATATTTTTCAAGAACACACAACTATGCTAAGCAATGTGAAGTGTAAAATATTTAAATTATATTGCGTGATAGAAGCTGATGATGGCTATTTTAACTTTGGAAAGCTGCTACAGGATCTTTGAACACATTAAAAATAATGTATGGCAAATGAGAAACCATTGTGGAAAAATTATAGAGAAAGAGCATAAACTTGGTCATGGGAGATGGAGCTGCATGAATGAAGCATGAGTTCTAATGTCTGATGATAGAGCTTAGTTGAGGCGAAATTAGTAATAAATCACACCTTCTTAGAGTGAGAGTAATTAATCATTGTAATGGTTTATTGAATAAAGTAGTAAATTCATCACTTGGAGTCTTTACCAATAACACAATTTATTTCTAAAACTATCCCCCAAGATGCTGAGCTTGATAGTATTTACTTATGTAGTAGAGTATTTCCCGCTTATGCAAAATTTATGAACTAGAAATGTGTTGTGTAAGAGGTAAGTCTAAATGACTCCAGGAGATTTCCATTTCAATTCTGTTATTCTGAGTGGTTTTGTCTGATATTAAGATGAAGGTAAAAAGCTGGAGGGAGGGGGGGTTTGTGGTTATCACCTATTTGAGTCCTTTCTTGGAATTACACTTACTTATGAACACTCAAGTATTTTATTGTTTTATATGTTGCATAATTTATGTACAGTGATTTTCCATGATGATTATATTCATTGCTTACCTTCTTATGAATGTTTGTCGAGATGGTAAGTCATCTAACTGGTGTACCTACAGTTCCTGTGTCCATATATTCTTTGCCCTTTTCTTGTTTTTCAGATCAATGATATCTCTGTCTTCCTGGCATAACTAAAACTTGTGCTTGCTTTGGAATATGACTCAATTCTTTCATGCCTTGTAAATTATATAAATGTTTTTATGATTGTATTGGGTCGTGGATAACACTATTTACACTCCGTGAAGGAATCTGGCAACTTTCTGTATGATTTAGAATTAAAATTTGAGTATTGATATTTTACCATATTTCATCCCAGATATTTTTTTCAGTTTAGAGCTGTGACAAATTCTGTTATTTTTCTGTCATGGAAGTTCACATACACATTCACAGAGAGGCTGCTCATTTGCCTTGTCATGCAAATGCAAAGTTTTATATTTTAACTCTGATATATGTAGAGGATCCCTTACTTCCTCAAGCTTGCAGCCTGAACAATTTAAGCCAAGCACACAGAGTGCAATGACAGATCCTATCAACCACTTGGTTGAAGCAGAGTTCTGCATCATCAGTCCTTGTGGGACCCAAAAATATTTCATGGTAGAGTTGCTTTTTCATATAAAAGATCTTGTTACATGGTCCTTTGCTATTCTTCTTTCCTCCTGTTTTTCTTTTGCTCTTCTGTTCTTTTTATTATCCATCGCTACAGCCTTTTTTTTTTTTTGTCCAGATTTCTCCTCTGCAGTGTACCCTGTCTTCAAATAAAAGAATCATAAGATAAAGCTGCAGAGCCCTAAAAAACAGCACTTGAAAATAACCTGAGATTTTCTCAGACCCTAGTGGCCATTCAAACACAAAATAGTGCTGAGAGCCCTTGTCAGATGTGATCCTGGCTTTGTGATGAAGCAAACAATTCTAATTTCCCTTTGACACCTCTGGGTCGGAAGGCCCTGGTCACAGTATGTCAGCAAATGGCACAGACAGTCCTACGTAGAATTTTTCTGTCTGAGCCATTGACAATCAATCAGGAGTCAAGGGACTCAGCTCGATTTCCCACATCTTCTAATGCAGGCTACTTCATTACCCAAATTAATCTTGTTCTATAGCACAGGACAGATATAGATATATAGATGGATCTTACTAAGGGAGAATATCCATCTCTTGCAGGAAGGTGCCTATTAGCCTCAGCAAGAGTCATACCTTTACTGGGCTAAATAAGCCATGTTCTTTGCCTTATCTTCCCACACACTGCTTTCCCAACAACCGTAAGTTATTGGTATTCTCCACTAAAGTAATGCGGATTTTCTTCACTTTACAGAGTTCTGTATATCCACCTGTCATGAGCCTGTAGTTGCAATTTCTATCCTGAAGTGTCAAAAGGTACTGGTTAACTTGTGTCCCAATAGCAACTCTGTTTTCAGGCAGCATCGGCCTCCAGAGCACCCAGCATGTCCCTTTTTGGGTTGCTGGTACTTGGTTCTTGTTAGTCTTCCCACTGATGGTTTCCTTTCTGGTTGCGGTTACTGCTGCCAAAAAGATGACAGAAATACCAATCCTATGCCTGAACCTTGCTGAAAACAGTTATCTAAAGATAGGAAATTCTTAAAAAATAATCAAAAATTTTTCATGAGGGGGATTTTTGAATTCTACATTAAGCAAGACGTCAATATACCTGTTTTTTTCATTAAACTTCTTCAGCTAAGACAGTTCACATCCTCAAAGTAAAGTCATTCTTGATGTCTATATAACATTTATAGACCAAGTATGGACTGAAGTCTGTAATGAAACGTATATAGTAAGAAAATAATTTAGTTATCTCTTTGTATTTCCAGCTATGGCTATGGTGTTCCTAAAAATGTTTTGAAGACTGGTATTTGTCTAGTAGATACTCAGAGCTTTCTCTATAACTCAACCTTGAGTTATGTCTGTCTACGATATACAGAGCTGACACAGCACTTGATAAATTCATCCTGTAGTTGTGACTTACATGAAGAATTAGAAGAAAGGAGTAATTATGGAGTAAGAAACTTCATAATTACTGAACGTATGGGAAGTACTGCTGGGAATTTCAAAGAGCTATGGGATGGTGGTGGCCAAAAGACAGAAGAGACATTGTATTCACCTGCAAGATATGTTGTTCATGTGTTGATTAATTCCTCATAATCTTCCTCCCATTCTTTTAGAGTTCTGGTTAGAATTTCTCTCTCACATCTTGCATTTGAGAGGAAACTGAAGTGGTAGTGGCCATACTTTATTTCAAGTATCTGCATGCCTCCAGAGAAGGCCATAAGGGCTGGGACAAATCTACCTGTCGATCACACATCCCAAAGAACTCTAGTTATTGGTCACTAATCTTGCTTTAGATAACATCAGTCTGCAGTTTATCTTTTCCCATGTGTTTGTAAATGCTGAGTTGAAAATTCATACTGTGCTCTGAATTTTGAAAAAGAAGATTGGCATTATTCTACATGAATACTGTGCACCTGAATTCCTCAGATAGCTTCCAAAAAACAATGTGATGAATCCTGTCGTAACATTAAAATTTTAAATGTTAAGGCCGGATTCTGCAATTCTGTCTAATATGTCTTCAGCAAGCAATCAGCTGGTGATTGCAGGATTGTAGGACCTGGCCTACACTTAGAAAACATCTCTGTCGAGCAATGATACTGTTAAGAGTTATTAGAAAATATTGCTGAGGATATTAATATCTAATTACACTAAACTGATTTGTAATTAACTCCACAGGAGCACAAGAATAATGCTTGCAGAATTAATTAGGACAACATAAATAGAAGACATTTTTCTTTTCTATTTGTTTGGTTTAAGAAATCAATGTAGTTATTTTGGAGGGTTTCATTGTTTTTATGTCTTTTTGAGCTTCACAGACAGGCAGGTTCCTACGTAAGAAATTATTTTCTTCTTTTAACCTACCCGTTTTACTTATGCTCCAATTTGGAACCAAACAAGTATAAGGATTGCAAGTCAGGATTTATTCTTCACCTTAATTAAAGATTCTCCTAGTTCCTCAATAAATGTCCCTTAATTTGTCCTATGTAAGATAATGACCGTTTAGGACCTTGGCAAGCCTAAGGGGTTTTTTGAGCTGTTCTTTTGGGCTACTTAGCTTGATATAAATGCAGTTAGGCATGACCTCATTTACCTCTCGTGGAAATAGATAATAGTGGCAAGATGTCAGTCCTTTATTTAGCTGTTTTAATGCCAAGTTTTACTTTTTTTTTCCTCTTCACTGCTGACCTTCAGGATATGCTGCAAAGCCATACCTGTTTGCCAAGTTTTCCATAAAGGTTGAAGAAAGAACATTTAAGAAACGAGTGGGAAGGATCTCCATTTCTGTGGATTAGGGAAGGGCTTAACTGGTGTTGTCTCACCACCTTAGCTGCAGCTGGAGGGATCACAGCACACAGAAGAGGATAGACAGTTAAGAGGCACTTCAAGACACCACTATGTTTTTTAAGTCCCTTATTAGCTTATATAGTTTTTCTCAGGCCCCATGAGTTTCAAGGGATGTGCACAGATGCCCTCGTTGTCTTCCAGGACCACCAATAAATTCTCACTTTAGAGTTGCTTAGTTCCAGCTCTACAGAGAAAGTAGTTGTAGAACATCCCAAGGTCTTTGCCCTATGATTAATTTACATAACACTTCATTTTGTAAAATGTGTTTTAACACCTGTTCATTAACTTAAGTAATTTCAATACAGTCTTTCCTGTAAAAATTACTTATCTGTATTACTATAGTGCACGAAAGCCTAATCTTCACAGGCCCTCATTGGAATAAGTTGCCCTTCAAGTACAGAGTTCAGTGTAATCCTCACATGAAAGATTTCCCTCTCAAATAAACAACATTTGTATTTAAATGTGAAACACACTTCTGATATCTAAGCATGAATCCTCTCTATGTTTCTTTGCTATTTGGCAGCAGGCTTTTTGTTCACACTTTTGTGTTCGAGAGGTGCACAAATTAGATGTTTCTTTCGTCTCTGCTTTCTTTGATAGGAAAGAGAGGAGTTGTTTCCAGGCTCCACAGCTTTGCACTGAGATACAGCTGCCTCAAGCTAATTTTGGCTGCAGAGAAACACTTTGTCCATTTTTTTCGAAAAGCCCCTGAGATTTAAACATACTATCTCCACAGTCCCAGGCTGCTTGGCTCACTTGCTTCTGTGGAAGAGGTAGCCGTTAAATCTAGTTTTAATGCAAAATGCTCAGCAAGAAGAAGGAAGCCCAGAAAAAGTGGAGTAGACCAGATAAAGTGTGATTGTTGTGTCATGTCTTTTCATGAGCTTTTGAACATGTTTCTAGCCTGCTGGCTTCAGCTCTTCTTATGGAGAACTTCATCCTTGGTACTTTTAAAAAACTGTTTCTAATGTACAACCATATTTTTCTTCTTCTTAAGGGTACTTTCATTTCCAAGCTGATCGCGCCCTAGTTAGAAAATTACACAGCTGTCTCAAACCGAATGGTAGTAGCAGGTAGCAAAGTTGTTTACTTTTGGCAACTCTTAGCATAACTTGCATCACAGATTTCAAAGTATACCTCAAAAGAAAGATGGTAGCATTTGCCATTCACAGATGTCATACGTTCTGAAGTAGGTTGGGTATGAGCTATCTGTAGCAGCCTGCAGCAGGGAGTTCTCAGAGTATAGCTTCGTCCAGTTTACTAATACAGTTTGCTGACTACATAAGCTACAGCAGCATGAACCAGCTAATGTAGTACACTTGTATGTCCCCAAAGGTAAAGTTTTTAGATGCTAGATACAACACTTAAAAAGAATAATTGCTTTCCATAATCGAATCCTCATTTATTCCTCCATTAGCAGAATCACTGCTTGCGTGACATTGCATTGCATGATCTATTAATGAGGTTGGGAGTGAGACAGAGATGAGCGTGCAAAGATATAAATGTGTGTACATTTTACACACATCTCTGTGTGAGAGCACATATATGTAGATGAAGGTTCTCTCTATGTATGAAGGTAGAAGGTGGGAGCAGAGCAGAAACGTATTCTGAGTGTTCAGTAGGTACAGAAAAAGCCCTTCTCTTGCCCAGGAACCCGGTATTGTGCTGCCCATCTGCAGTACCTGACAACTGCATCACCTCCAGAGAACACATTTGCTCTGGATTAGAGATGAGCACCTAGTCCAGGGAGAGGCCACAATCTCCTGTGAGGGAAGGCTGAGACATCTGGAGCTGTTCAGTCTGAAGATGAGAAGGCTCAGGGAGCATCTTACCAATTTATATATATGCCTAAAGGGAGGGTGCAAAGAAGACAGAGCCAGGATTTTTCAGTGGTGACCGGTGACAGGCCCAGAGGCAATGGGCATAAAACTGAAACACAGGAGGTTCCCTCTGAAAATCAGGAAACACTTTTTCACTGGGAGGGTGACTGAGCGCTGGCACAGATTGTTTAAAGAGGCTGTGGATTCTCCCTCCTTGGGAGCCATCTGGAGATGGTCCTGGACAACTGTTTGACCTGTGAGGTTGGACCAGGCTGACCTCCAGGGCTCCTTTCCAATCTCAATCATATGTGATTTCTGTCATATTAGCAGAGTAATTGTTAAATGGAAGGCTGATTCTTCAGGTAACATCTTTTGAGTTGAGTGCAACCATTCACATGTCTGTCCTTTACATGGTTTTTAATTTTTATGTTTGTATACATTTTATTAGGTTTGTATATAGTCGATGTGTCAGAACCTCAGTGGTGGTGGTGCCAGCTCCAGGGTTGCACTATCTGAGGTAATTTTGACCAGTTCAAGTTTTGCAGGTGGTTTCACTTCTGACCAAAGCGTAATAATTTAGAACAGACCTTGTGTTGCGCTGGGTAGACCTCTTTTGGTACTAAGGTTTTCAAGCTGAATGTTGTTTCAAAGATAACTGTATTTTGCACGGCTCTTAGTGGCGCTGGCATGGGGTGTGTTTGGCCACTAATTAATTTTTTTTCTGGCTGGTATGCTGTATGATATGCCCTTTTGTTTTTCTGGACTGTGTTTATCTTTTGTCCTTGCCAAAGTTTGTTATTTCTTTTGCTTACCTTCTCTAAGATAGCTGTTGTGTTATTGGAATTATTTTACCCTGCAAATCTAAAAATAGTTTGAAAACGTTTGGAGGAGATTTGAGACTGCAATGAGTAGCGAATTGCAGGATAGATGCTCTCTGGCCTATTTCCAGTTTAAAATGCCATTGCACCGTTGCATAACTGAAGTGCTGAACTCAATTCTCTTGTCCAGTTGTTTCCTCTGAGGCCCATGCTCATGCACTTGTATAGGGAAAAAAAACTGCACTTTTTTAATATCCTAATAATTTTAATGAACCAAAAAAATGGATTATGGCAAGAACTTTGAAATAAAGTTGTAATTAAATTCTAAGTATCACTCTTCCGATTTTAGTCAGTAAATTGTTTAGAAAAATATAGAAACAATTTTATTATTGCAGTAGCTGTGAAGTTTGAAAACTTTTTCGTCATCTTACAGTAGCCAGATTACAATATGGTAGCTGAAATTAAGAGCTATAATTCATGGAGAGTAGGATCAGATCTGAGTGAAATGTGACTGAAATACCACCCTGTAGTTACATGAAAGAATAAAGTATAGGCAAAATATTTGGAATATATATAAGCCAATTTTTCAATTAATAAAAAAATGTATTTTTGCTCTCTAATAATTACCCCAGTTTAAAAAAAAAAATCTTTAAACCTCTGGCAGAAGTCCTATGATGTTTTTCTTTCTTTTTCAGTCCCTTTATTCTGTATGTTTTTTATCACTCTCATATATTTTTTGAATTACTCTTTATTTTCAGTAAATGTTTCCACACTTTCAACTACATCCTCTGTGGCTGCTCTTCCTCTATTCCCATTGCCTCTTGCCTTCCACTGTTACTGCTGAAACCTGTGCTTTGCAGACAGCAGTCTGCATTGTTAAAGTTCTCTGTAGCACTCGTCCTCAATCTTTTTTTAATGAAACCACTTCTTCCAAAACGCTTTTTTTAAAAACTGAGATTCAAGTCATACTGGTAAAAGTGAAGCCAAGGGACATGGGGTCAAGAAAAGGGCTAATAGAGTTTTAAGTTATTTTCTGCAGTGTTAAGAGAAAGGTTGGTGCTTTAGAGAAGAGTATATAATCACAGACATTTGCTTGTGGCTGCTGGAGAGGAGAAAGTTAAAACTGAGGTTGACAGGAAAAGGGAAGTATGATGTTGCCTGCAGTCTGTAAGTGCAAGTATTTTTCTTCACAAAAGTTGGAGACACTCTTCTAAAAGCTTATCTGATAATGGCTACTGTCAGCTGCAAACTATCAATTTACAAGGACCTCTTATCTGGTCTGAGGCAATTCTTAACATTCAGGTTTCTGAGCACTTTATTCTCTGTGTTGCCATTTCTCAGGTGCCAAAGTATGAATTATCTGATTATGGAATTTAAAAAGTGATGGGACTGGGGAGGGAGAGAAGAGGAAAGGCTGAAACCAGATGGAGTAAATTGTGTATTCTATACTATAAACCTGGCCAGATTTATTGAAGGCCCACTCAGCAAAGTCAATGACAAATTCTGAGAAATTTCATTTAATATGTTTTTAATCTATAAATGCCATTGCTAATCTGTACTAGAATCCCTGCTCTCCAAGGATGTAACTATTTCTCCAAACCTCTCATATATTCTTTATTTCAAATGCTTGATTCATTAAGTGATTTTCTAAATTTTGAAACTGATAACTTTATTTATCTTAGCCTGATCTGCCAGCAAATTGTGAGTTTCTTCTGCTTCCTTAACCTTTCTCTCATGGTCCTCCTGGAGCTGACATGGTAGGAGTACCCTCAGGCTCCTTAATGAAATTGCAGCAACTTACCTCTAACTCAGGAAAAAATTCTATTTTGGGGACATTTTGATTGTTTGGTTAATTTGCATCTTAAAATAACAACACTTTTATATCTGTTAAGATTATCTCAGTAATCACAGAGCAAAACAAAACAAAACATAACAAACTAAAAAGCCCCTACTTTTTGATCCAGCAAAAAATTCCAGCAAATTTTAAGTTCTACTTGGAGAAAATAACTAATCAAATATATATTTTAAGTGGACAACAGAAAATTTTTTGTCGTTGTCCTCTTTAGTTCCAAATTTTATTGAGGAAAATAACTCATCTAAGAATAGTGGGTTTTTTAAGTACTTTTATTTCCTCAGCTATGTGTATGCCAGTAGATGAAATGGGCAAGAGACCACTCTCTGGCTGGCTGGTAAAGCACAGCTTAAATCTCTACAGTTGGTTTTACCACCCAAAACAGAGCGGTCACATCTAAACTGCCTGTTGGAAATGAACCTTATCCCAGGGTGACTCTCAAGCCATGCTCTGGACTCTGGACTGAAGAGTTCTTCTAGCTGACCCAAGCCACATCTGTGCCAGAGTGTGCTAGAGATTTAAAAGCAGGAATGGCTGTATTACAGAGTTTGAGCCCTGGTTAAATTATTGGTGTAGACATGGATTCTATGGCACACAGAGCTTTTAGCAGGGACAACTGCAAGTAACTATCTTCTTCTTTTTTTCAGTACTTTTTTGTCCTTCCAAACCAGTGCAGCAGTGATATGAAAGCAATTCCTTACAGTATTAGTTGTCTCAGTCCTCTTTCAGAACACTGTAATTATAAATTAATGTTATGGATGCCATAAGAAGACTCAATACATTTCATCTGAAAGGCTATCCTAGTTCTCTTAAAAATGAATGTATCCATCATTGGTCTGACAGTACAAAGCCGTATTACAGCCTAAGTGATAACTTCTCACAGTACCTTTTTGTGCATGTTTCTCAGATATGGATTGCAAATGTGGAATCAGAGCACTGTTTGTCTGGCTAGTATGCAGTATTGTCATGATCAAAATTCCTACTGGGCTGCAGAGAAGTACTCGTACAGTGATATGCTTATTTTTTTCTATACAGTGATTTGCTGAGATAGAAAGAAATTTCTTAGGTGTTTGTCCACATGTCTGAGGACCAAAAACAGTGCTTAATAGAATTGTTTTCTGAACAGAATGTACAATCTAGGCAGATGATGTCTTACCTTTCTGTTTCTGAACCTTAGTACACTTTTTCAAAACCATTAGGTGGGGTGAGAACTCATGTACAGCTGTAGCCGATTGCTTTAACCCCTGCTCTTTAGATTGTGTGTTCACACAGAAATCCCAAATCATAAATTCAGGATGAGCGAGAACTAAACCAACAAGTAGCTAGTCTGTTGAAGGGAGGATGATTACTGTGTGAACAAAGGGTTGGAAGGAACCTTGAGACTGTCAAATTCAATTGCTATCTCCAAGCAAGGCCAGCTTCAAAGCTACATCAGGTTGTTCAGGGTCTTATCCTGTCAACTTTCCACATTCTTCAAGAACTGATGTTCCACAGCATCTCTGATCCATCTGTTTTAAGGCTCTCCAGAGATATGTCAGACCCTGGAATAACTCATAGTTATTCAGATACTAATATACATCATTGTTTGTGCACCAAGGGAGGCAAATTCTCTCTCTAAACATCCTTTAATAGACTAAATAGGAGAATGAGGTACTCAGGTATCAAAAAAAAAATTAGTTATGATACACTTTGTTTTTAACTGAAAAAAAAAACCATTTTCATAGGGAAAAGGAATTTTCATTGTGATACACTTAAAACATAGGGAATGATATTCATACCTATGAACTAAGATGATTTGTTTATATTTATCTTTATTAGAATAAGGCAGGTAATTAAAAAAAGAAGAGTACTTCTTTCAAAGAGAATGTCATGTTAAATTTCTCTCTCTTCTAAGGTTTTTTTTTATTTTGAGAAAGTATAAGAAAAAAACATACCTTCTTTTTTTCCCTGCTTAATATGTTGTTAATATCAAATAGTGATAATGTAGAAAAACCAGCTATATTTTTATAAAGCATTCCACACTACCTTCTAGACACAGGCAGCATGACTCATGCTAGCAGTTTCTGTATAAGCTGAAGAAAAATTATGAGAAAAACATTAGCCTACTTTAATTTTCAGATACAGTCAAAATTACATTGAACAATTTACCCTTGTAATAAATTTTCAGTAAAATTAAGGCACAAAATGTAATTGAGTATCTCTTTTCTTGATTTACACTTTAAATGAAAATTCCTATGCCAGATGCATCATGTTGTTAGCATCTTCCAATAGGTTATTGCGTGTTGAATACATTCTGATACTTGGTATTTCTGTAGAATATTCAGTGCTACTTTTTAATGGTTTTGTGTCATAAATGCATATGCATCTGCAATATATATAATGCTTATATTCATATATATGTGTTAATGTTACTGAAGGCAAGTTCAGAATGTCAAAGGGGTTTTTTGGGGTTGGGGTTTTTTTTCCCCCTACTTAGAGCAGAAAGTTGCAAGTCCATTTGTGATCCTCTTTGCTTTTTGTGGGAAGTACGTGCAAAATTTTAGGCTCGACCTGCAAAAAGAATCTGTTGTAAAAGGATTCATGCTGTCCTTCATATTTCTTTTGTATGATAAATTGTAACTAGTGGTTGATGAAACTGATTTTATTTTTAAAAAAGACAGAACCTCCTTACAAGATTGACCATAAGTGAAAGCTGAGGCAAAATTGTGTTGGAAGTAGTACTGCTCCATGTCTTTAATTAGAATGGAACACAAAAGTTCTATTACACTTTGTCCAAAGTATAAAAAAACTTGGGAAAAAAATTTACTTTGCAGAAGGTCAAGAAATAAGCACTACAGCAAGTGCCAAGAAGCACACTGAAGAAATAGCTGTGTTTAAAAGCACTAAAATGCTGACCTTCAGAAAAAATAGTGGCAGATCATGCTTTTATTTAAAAGAAAAGGCTTCATCTTTTTATGAATCAGATGCATTATGATAATCAGCATCAGTTAGCAGCCTTCACTGACAAATATTATTTTTGACATTTCTAGACTTAGCCTAGTTTCAACATATAAAGAAAAGACCTTGCTCTTCGCTGCCTTTGGAAGAACAAAATACCAAATGAAAAGTATTTGTGATAAGTTATTTAATAAACAAATGCATTAACTTTAAATGTACTTCCTCTTAAAGCAGTTTTTTATTATTTGGTGTTATAACCACTGCAGTTCTGTCCTGGGTTTGGCTGGGATAGAGTTAATTTCTTCTCAGTAGCTTGCACAGTGATGTGGTTTGGATTCAGTATGAGAATAATGCTGATAACACACTGATGTTTTGGTTGCGGCTAAGTAGTGTTTATCCTAAGTCAAGGACTTTTTTCCGTCTCATGCTCTGCCAGTGAGATGAAAAAAAAAGGCCATCAGGGAGAAAAGCCAGGACAGGTGACCCAAACTGGCCAAAGAGATATTCCACAGCATAGAACATCATGCCCGGGATAAAAAGTGGGAGAGTAACACAGAAGGGGGGTGGATGGGGATGCGAGGACAGGGTCTGGCATCAGTCAGCAGGTGGTGAACAATTGTGTTGTGCATCACTTTTTTCCCCTTGAGTTTTTTTTTCTTTTTTTCTTTTTCATTATAATTATTATTATTTACTATTTTATTAATTTTACTTTCGTTTCAATTATTAAACTGTTTTTATCCTACCTAAAAGTTTTACTTTTGATTTGTCTCCCCATTCCACTGGGATGGGGGAGGTGAGTGAATGGGTCTGTGGTGCTCAGTTGCTGTCTGGGGTTAAGCTGTGATGGTTTTTATCATTTCATGTTACAACCACAGGGATTCACACCAACTTTCTGTGTAAAGACCAGGTCTGTCAGTACAATTCTATAAACTGTGGTTACTCAAACTTAACTAATGGGCTTTAAGATACAATTTTTCTCTGCGTGGCAGTTCAGGTGTGTGCCATGTGCAAACCACAGCTGGTCACTTTGATTTCTAAAACAGTACGTGCTTACTTCTTCAGGTTTTGTATCCTCCCTTGGTTTTATTCAAGTCAAGGCCAGTGTCTCTCTCTTTTTAAGTCTGTCAGCTCCCAGTTTACAGTCCAGTCACACTTTTCCCTTATTGGATGACAGTGTTAAAATGAGAAAAGTGAAATACAAAAGTTAGAGTTCAGGTTGGTCTGCCCACTCAGACAAAAAAGGCAGTAATGAAAGCTGACGGGTCTGTACCTTTCTTTTTTCATGTAAGGAGTAATTGAGTACCTCAGCTGATAAATTGAATAGAACTGTGCTTCTCTGCCTTTCTTTGGCTATCCTCTTAATATAGGTAATTTGTACTACAATAGATGGATACAGTCTGAGTATTGCAAAGTTATAACCATTTACTTATGACAAAGATGTCATAAATTCTTTCTTCTTCATCTGCTTGCTGCTACTTCTCTATTTCCAAAGCCATAAATGTGAGCAGAATCTTGTACCATATTGGTTCCTGCAACTCCATTAGCAAATATGGTACAATAACTAGATTGGGTTGTCAGAGGTGATTTTGCTGGAGAGAGTAAGAGAATATTAAAAGGAACCATTTTTTATCTTAAAGAGCTAGAAAATACCAAAAACACATGTAACAACATTCATAGGTTAATTAATAAAATTTCCTCTGGCATGTACACTACATTTTCCTGACCAAATCACGCTAGTCTCCTGGTGTGGCATCAAAGAGATGTTGTGAAGAAAGATTTCATACTCATCATAGCTGTACAAATTTATTTATCTATCTGTTAGCTTGTGTAGAACTTTTTCAGAACATCCTGGACTTTCAAAGGGGAAGGGAAGGGAGAAACGTTCACTTAAGGGAAAATTTGTTTTGGAAATTGAATACAGAATCTGTTAAATTCTAGCTAAGAAAACCCTGCAATGTGTCTTAACAGACTGTAGAAGCAAAGACATGTCTTTATCTTCTCTCATGGTAAATACTTTATCACAACGAGCAGGACTTTCCACAGTGGTAAATTGCAACTTCAGTTCTCATTTCCTTTATATTTCACATGATGACATTACACAAAAAGAATTGTCAGGCCTGTGTAGAATACAGCATCACTCAAATATACAGAGACCTCTCCAGACAGCATAAATTAAAAATTAACCCCAGAGACACAGTCATGTCTTTCCCAATCTCTTGCCTACTTCTAAAGAGAAAAAGAAAAGTGTAATTGGACAAAAGCTACTGTAAAGAATTACCTCCCCAAAATAAGTTGATTTTAGCCTGTATCATTCTAGTGATGCAGGTTGTGGCATAGCTCCAGAAAGAGCTGTACGAATGTGGAAGAGGAAACTTCAATCACTGGAGCACGAAAAGCAGCATGTAATGCAGAAACATGAATATGTTTGTCAAACTTCACTGCCAAGTCCAATATCTCTTTAAGCCATGCTACCAGAGTCTTGCAACATTTAAGACTTCTCCAAATGGCTCTTGGGCTTCAAGCATACTCCCTGACACCTCAATTGGGAAGCTTTTCTAATCTTGAAAAATGAGTCTGGGTTCAAGACTGTCTGGGAGCTGGGTACAAACCTGATGGATAGGGGACCAATCTTTCTATCAAACTTTAAATGTCTGAAGACAGAACTGCTTGTCCTTTCTTGTACAAAGACACAAAAATTCCTTCCTTTTATTTTTTTATCTCTCTAAATTCTGTCTCTAAATAAGAATGGTTTGAACTGAAATAGTGTATAAGGGACCACCCCTGTCAGACAGAATGACAAGAAGTGACATGGAACAGCTGGTCTAATGGACATGTTAGGTGGATTTTGCGCTGTAGAGGTAGCATGAAATCATCATTCATTTTCAAAGTAAAATGTCTGAACTACCTTCTGAATGGCTTGCTGATCAGCAGACTATTTCAGAGAGCACAAGCTCACAGAAAATAAATACAGCCAGGAAACCACATACGTTCTTTTCTCAGTTTCTCAGAACTTCTCTTTCAGAAAGATGCTGCTAGTCATTTCTGTTTATTGTTCTCCCTGTTCCTAGCTGTTCAGTTTGCCAGATGAACATAATTACTGACAGAAATTACAATAATTTAAAAGTAAAATTGAATTACTCTTACCATCTCCTTCCAAACTGTATATGAAAGGATTTAGAAGGGTTCAGATTTCAGACCACTGTACCGTTATCATAGAAAATCCCATATTCCTCCTTCTTCAACTTTTTCTTCCATATTCCACCTTCCATACATAATAGTTTCCATTCATTGACAGGTCAGTCTGTTTATTCCTAAACATGATTATACTGCTTTTGCCATTAAGGAATAGGAAATTGTGCATTCTGGGCAAACTCATTTCTAGCGTCTGCCAAATGCACATCTTGCCTGAAAACCAGCTGGCTACTGCTAGGTGCAGTACGCCCTTACACTGTGAATCTGATGATGCCATATCTTGTTATCATGTGAGTATCTGGTCACAAAGGACAAGTAATAATCAATTTCCTGACAGAGTACTCATTTTTGCATTTCTTGGTCACTATAGCCTTCTCTATGTAAAGTGTATTTTTTGTTTCCTGTATCTCAAGGATGATGGTATTGACTTAATATATTATGAAAAGATGTTTGTATAGATAATATGCACTTTTGGAATGCAAGCTGATGTGGCACATTCCTCCAAAATATGACCTGATTGAACTAGCAGATTCCTCTGGTGGACATTCGTATCAATGAATAAGATGAAGCTCCATCAGCATACCCTTACCTATGTACCAGGGACACAGCTGAAATTTACAGACATCTCCTGGAGTAAGTACAGTAACCACAAATTTTAAAAAGTAAATTAGAAGATTAAAACAAATTAATGGGTTTTTTTCATATTTCTGTACAATAATGTATACCTGTGTTTTAAAGAAAGAGTTAGATGGCACAAATTGAACAAAATGGAGCAAATAAAAATTAACATCTATAGCTCAGTTCTTTTTTCTTTTATTGTCACTTACAATCTTTCCCTAAAATGCGGACCATCTCCAGCCACTGTCCAGTTAGGGAAATGTCATCTTTTCTTCCATTTAATATAGCATCAGCACAGTGAGTGAAGTGACAGTAAAATTACTACAAATACTATGAAACTGAAAACATGTAAAAACCAGTACTTTGAGAAGCTGAGTGTGGCTGTACTGCTATGACTTTACATCAGCACCCTATGGATAAGCATCCTGAAGGCTTCCTAATAGGAAAACTTTGATTCCTGGCACTAGTTCTAGTCTTTGGCACTCAGCTTAGCACAACCATGACTGTAGTCGAGGTGAGATCTACAGAACCTCTGTTTTCTAAATTACTAATAAAGAACAAATGTTTTACCAAGGTACTTTACATTGGCCATAAGAAAATGGTTACAAGGTTGAGACATAAAACAGATGCAGTTGCCAAAGCAGGTATTGTGTTGCATTTTACGTTGCTTTAGGTGCTTTGTCTGGACTCACACTTTCTTTGCAACCTTGTATTTACATGCTCATATAGATATGTAAATGCATATATATAAAAAATATGTATTTTTAAAAGTGGCCTAGTTTTGCTGTGGAATGATGGTTCATGTAGACAGAGTGCACAGTGTATGTGCGGGTAATAGATACACAGTAATTGAGGCAGGTCCTCCTGCTGCTGGAGAGACAAATCTATAGGTGACTCTCATATGATGACATCAACTTTGGTCTTATTATTGACATTCATTTTATTCCAGTTTTCAATTTTTGAACACAGTTTGGGTGAATAATAAAGAAGTACATTTATTTATTTTTAAATAAAATCCTCTTCAAGAATTAGCACAGTAGGCAATGTGTTCAAGTACAGGGCCAATGTGGACGTACTCCTAAGGAAAGGTAAACAGTAGAACAGCAGGTCCCTTTTGTAGTAATAATAAGTAAAGGGTTACACTGATACTTTAAAGAAAGTGCTTCATGCTGAACTGCTATAAACCTGAGAGCTGACAGCAAATGGAGATTTCCTTATATGTTTTTTTTTTTTTTGAAGAGAATATTTAAAGCCTCTTTTTTTGCATTTTTATTCATCACAGAATCTTCACTGTGTAGCTCGTAGGAGGCAGAGGAAGACAAGGCTTTCTTGCTCCATCTATTTTCATTAGGAACAGAGTTATCCACTTTTGACTGACTTCTGCCTATTCCTTCCTTGAGACCTACAAAATATTGCCCTATTCTTGCTTTCCAGTGCTAGAATGAGATTCCCATGCTTCTGCTTTCCTGGGAAACCTTTGTGGGATTTTGCAGTTGCAAAAAGATTCTTGTTCTTAAAAGGTGTTTCACAAGCCAAACAAGTCTCTGATACAGTGGTTCCCATGGAAGTTCTCTAATGCACAGCATGGCCATGAGTTTCCCCTTCATCTCCATCAGGCTTGTGGATCAAACCTCGTCACAGGCAGGGGGTGATACCTGGACTTTCTACCCTGCAGTTTCCAGAGTGTTCAGGTTTGTGGTTTTGGTTCTAATAGCTTATGTGTCTTTACGTTGAAGTTGAATGAACAGTAATATAGACCGTCACATAAAAAAATCTCAATCAAATTGATTTGAAGTGTTTCATCCTGAAAATTGGAAAACCAGATATCTTGTTCCAGGTGTGTCATGAAAGACTAAACCTGGGACGAGAATGTCAGAGCAGCCACCATTGTCAGATTCTGCTTCATGCTAGGATATAAACATTAGAAAGCTGACATACTCTGAAATGTCTTTAATCTTCTTGTGATTACATGTCAAATTAAGGGGTTGAGAAGGTAAACCTTTCTACTTTGGAATGGGTTTTTTCTTCTTTTCTGAAATTAATTTTTCGTATCAGAAATTATTCATTCATGTGTCCAGGCCAAAGTAAATATAAATACTTGGGAGCCAAGAAAATGAGTTAAAGATGTCCTATAATTAACTTTGTTTTATTAATGTTTCACTTATTTTAAAGTAATTATATTCACAGAAGTAATATCACTGTATTCTTAAAATAAGTTATATACATGCTTGAAATAACAGGAGGGAAATCGGTCTTCAACTTGGAAAACATGAAAACATGGACCTGTGGCCCTGCAAACTTGGCACTTGCATGAGGTTGCTCACATCTTTGAGTGCAAGCAGAGGTATGGTGACTAGATTAAGGACTATGAATTTGCCTTGACTGGGAGTTCAAGATGACTGAAAACAATGACCTCTCAATAATAATAGAGGTATATCTATTTTTATAGCTTGTTTAATATAAGGCATCTGCATGTCTACAAAATACTTATGCAGTAGATAGACTCAATGCAGAACTATAACAGCATACTTACTGTCTTTTTATTCTCTTTACCTACAGTTTATAGCAAGCAATTGAAATTAAAATCCTGTTCTGAAAGCTGCTCAACCACTTTTTTTCCAAAGCACTTGTCAAAAGACAGTGAAACTTAGTGGTTAAAAATATTTACTGAATGTAAATGTAGTTATCCTAAGGACGTATCAGTATTCCAATAATTTAAGTGATGCTTTGATTAGACTTCTTTCTACTGAAAATAATTAAATTCGTAGAAGGAAGATATATTAAACATAAGTAGCCATTAGCAAAACCAGAGAAGAGGTGATGACATCAGGTAGGTGAGTAGCTAATCAGAAAAATACAGGATTTCACACTTTAGATGGGTTAGGGGAAAACATTACCAGAGAAAAATGTGAATTCCTAAGTCATAAAGTTATATAACCAATAGAATATGGATTTGTGTGATCCTAGAAAAGGAATAGGCACAGAGAGGTCCGTCTGAAAACAATAGATGTTTGTAATGTATCCACATGATATAATTCATTCCTTTTGCCATCCTCCTCTAATATTTTACGAGGATTTTCTCTCCTTCCTTAAAATGGAAAGATACTACAGTCTGAGAAGTCTTTGAACTTGAGATTACATGTCAAATTAAGGGCTAAGAAGGTAAGCCTTTCTGCTTTGGATTGGCTCTTTTCTCCTTTTCTGAAATGAATTTTTCATATCAGAAATTATTCATTCATGTATCCAGGGCAAAGCAAATGTAAATGCCTTGGAGATAAGACAATGAGTTAAATATGTCCCTATAAAAATCACTCCATGTTATGAGAACTTATTGTAAAGTATGGTAATAACCTACCTTTCATGTGTGGTGTTGAAAATATTATAGTGACACTACTATAGAGCAGGAAATGTTTATGTTTAGATAAAGCATAGTGCACATTCCCTGTAGCAGAGGAGAACAAAATCTTTACTACATAGACTTTTACAGAAGCAGATAGATTTGCTCAGGTGAACACATTCAATATATTTCCTGCATAAATTACTTGAATTTTAACTGATTGTTTTCAATTCTTAAAAAATTGCTAGAGCTAATCAACATGAGATATTCTTTTGAAATATCAGGCAGAGCTGAAGTGTTTGGGTCTGGATTTACCTGTACAGGAAATTGCCTCCATCCATTTTGAAGTGGCATTTGTCATCTATTTTTCATCAAGGCCTGCTCATTTCTGTTTTGCTGATAATATTCTTCTGGAAGGGATAGTGAAGAAAAATAAATTAATGATGCTAATTTGGTACTTAAATACTGCAGCAACGGTGGGATCAATGTAGTTGGTGTGATACAGCTATGTACCAATGCTTTCTAATCCATTCAGTCATAGGCTTCAGTTATATTCTTTGTTTAACCATATAACCACTTTGTGCTCAGGCTTTAAAGATAGTGCTATAGGAAATTATATAAATGAATTTTTTTTGTCTGAGTCAAAGTTACTTAGTTGGATATGTTGTTTTTCACTACCCATATTTAAAATGTGATAATGAAGTCTGCAGAAAATCTAGAAGCATTCATGTTTGTATGGTGTTTAGTGACCTTAGGCATTTAGTTTTGCTTAAGGGGTATTATTAGGAAGAGAATTTTTACTTTCTGTAGGCCTCCAACACTAAAGGTTAACAATCCATATAACATGGGAACATATTTGATTTACTAACACCAGGAGTGTGAACACTGATTCTGACTTAGCAAATGAAAGTTACCTCTTTGTATAGGTTAGGATTATAGCCTTGCTACATGAAATAGATAATTTATCTTAAATAATCTGCACAATATCTAAAATTAATATTGTAGTATTGTTGGAAAAGCCACTAACTGTTTGACACCATCCTTTGCATCACAATCTGCAATCTTGACACATGAGGCCAGTCATTTATCTGAAGCAGTGATTGTTTGGAGACAGAAATTGTTAGGAGAATGATTTTTCAAAAGAATTTGCATCACTCTACACTAATGCATAATTCCATATTATTTCCTATCTTCCTAATTTGATTTTTTGCTTGTGGAATACCAAATGTTTTCCAAAATATATTTTTAAAAATAAAAACATATTAAGGTTATGCATCTTTGAAGACATAAATAGAAACCTTTCTGAAATTGCAACTGAAAATAGAAGTTTATAATAAAAATTATTTTAAATAATGCTGTAGATGCTTCTTGGCAAAATTATTACAATACATGACTTCTCCTTAGTGCTGCATTTTGAAATTAAAAGTAAGCATTTCATATATAGGAAGCACATTAGAATTAAATATGTGAACACAGAGACATTTCTTCATGATTCACTTTTCTCTCCAAAAGAGTCAAGATTCGGCTAAATGAGTCACTTTCCTTCTACATACACAGGATATATCTTGTCTGTGTTGTAATGCAGTACAGATGCACAACAACTGTCTAGACATTTACCAGCCCATCAATAGGAGAATATTGAGAACACCAGAGCCCAGGTCTCTGATTTGTCTCCCTAGTAAAGGAGAAGGGAATCATTGAAACCTGTAGGGAATCTGAGAAGAAAATACTATGGATTTCTGCCTAACATTATTGATGAAAGTTAAATGTCTGCTCAGAACCATAATCAAGCTCAGGAGGCGACAAAATGTTTGTGTGAGCTGTTTAACTGGAAGTGAGGTGAAAAGGAATCCTGTTGTGAAAACATGGGCTATTCCGGGGTTCAGATCAGACAAATACCTGGTTCTTGAGAAAAGGAAAGAGGGACTGGGAATCACAGAATGCTTTAAGAAATTAACTCTTTCTATCAGGGGTGCCTTGTACTTGCTTTTTTTTCCTTCCACATATCTTCAATCAGCTGTAAAGGTTTTAGCTCAGGGATCAAGAGGTTCATCATAATGAACAATTCCATGGAAGCACAGCTGAGTTTTTCAACTTAATAGTTTCAACATTTCCAGCAGGCCACAATGTTATACGAGTTTCTTTTTTCTCTTTGTTTTTTAATAACAATCTTTTAGTTTGAATGGTTCAAGCCTTAACACCATAATTTTTTGCTCCTCAGGACTGATTGCCTTATAGGAAAAACTGGAATTACAGGCTCCTTTCTGATTTTTAAGATTCTTTTAAAATCTGATGGTTTACCTCCAGCCAGATGGGGCTGCCTCTCCTCCATGACTGAACCAGATGTTGATTTGCATCAAGTTTTTGGCAAAGAGTTCACATAATTTTTGTACTGACTGATTCATTTGCATATCAGCCTCATTAATAATGTATAGTCTCACCGCAGTGAATAACCATGACCATCTTTCTGTATAATTAATTCATATATCTCATCACTGCCCTAGATAAGTGTACCAACACCTACAGGTAAACTAAGTGGTAACGCTACTTGTGATCTTCTAAAATCAGACTATAAGAGCTTTTGATCAGTTATTTTAAGCCTCTATAAACTAAAATTCAGATTTAAAAGAGAAACATGCACCTGCATGAGATGTGTCCATCACCAGGAACAGAGGAACCCAGGACTAGAATTGCATTACTT
>QWTY01019153.1:1803-16409 GCA_008033365.1 Pseudorectes ferrugineus | reverse complement strand
CATATCTTGTGGGAACAGCATGTACACCCCATGGATACCAGGGACTTGAACTATATAAAAGAGATCCCTCCAGAAGAACAATTTGGGACCCCCACCACTGAGCAGACTGGGGTGAAGAAGGACTAGCAGGATATGTATGATTCCACACGGTGGTTATGTCTCTGCTGAATCTCTCCCTCTCCCTCTCTCTCCCTCTCTCTCTCTCTCTCTACCCTTCCCCTTCCCCCCATTTATATGTCTCTATCTCATAGTTACTGTTCAATAAAATCCATACCATTGACTTTGGCTTAGGGTTTCGTTTGCGCCTTAATTCAGGCAGAAACATCTCTTAATAATTGGATCCTAACACAGAGGAAACTGCAGGCCCACATCAGCCCTATGTGAAAAAATGTATTCCTGATTTTGTGTGCAAGTTCAATAGTATATAGGAGTAATTTGGCCATGTTAGATTAATCCTGCATTTCTGCAATTACTTCTTTTGGAGCATAGTCTACAGGTTTCTGTTATGCAGACATATTTGGGGCATATTTTCATGTGTGTTTTTGGGGTTTTGGGGTTTTTTTTAAAGCAAAGACAGGTTTCCACATGAGAAATGTGGGGTTTTTTGATACTTAGATGTTCCTCAGCTTCAAGAGACTGTCAATTTCTATGGTAAACTGAACAAAATTCTATCTCAGTCTTGGTTCCTTTCCAGTCCCTTTCCACAGACAAGAAACGTGAAATTCTCTTAATTTTGAATAGTGTATAGTCTTGGGCCATTCCAGGGAATATAGTAGCATTTTTACAAACATGCTTATCTACAGATTGCAAAAACATAGTCTGCTCTGCTTGGTTGCTGCACAAAGCAATTTTACTTGCTAATTGAAACTACAATTAAAGAAAGTTTCCAAGTCTGATAGACAGGTAGAAGAAGACATGAGCATGAGAAAAAGGTGGGGAAGGAACCCATCCTGGACCTTTTGGACAGCCTAGTATTCATCATCTCCTATCCCTGTGGGTCTGGAAATGCTTCTCCTCAACTCTCACTGTGCAAGGCGGAAATGCTAATCTTCAGTTTATTGCCTTCCATTCTGTCATGCAATACTGGGCAGTGGGATCACCAGTCCTGACCTATACAACAGGGGAAATATGCCTCATTTGTCACTTTCATCCTTGTATGATAATCTAGCTCCAAATTAAAAATCAAGACAGAAAAATTAGATAACCTGTTCTCTTTCTGAAATCTGAGTTTGGTTTTTTGTTGGTTTGTTTTTTTTTTTAGCGGCGTGGTTAGAAATAGTCTTTTGCTAGAATTGTAGCACAGATCAGGTCTAGTCTATAAATTCTATCAGCAGACTCCTTCATCACAGGCAGACTCATTTTTTGTGTTGTTGATGTTGTTCGCCAAGGCTGGAACAAGTGTCTGGTCGATTACTTATAGAATGAAGAAATATCTAAACTGGAAGAGTGATGACAGAATTTCTGCACCTCGATGTTATCTTTCAGTCTTCTTGGTCTGCTTGTTGGCCTGTCTTCTTTTTTCTGTTTTCTTTATTTAGTTTTTTAAGTAACGTTTTTGTACACAAATTTGAAACTAATTTAGCTGCTTCATTCACCTTCTATTGCTCTCAGTTAGATTTCTTGCATCTAGACACTGCATCCCAGGTGTGTTAGATCATATTAAAAGCCTTCCTTCTGCTCTTTGTTCTAATATGTGCTCTTTCAGCTGCAAAAGATACTGCATAGCAATAGCACTTTGAACCAAAAGGTCAAAGAGCTTCCTGAATTAGCAATGGTTGCTGCTGGTCTAGATACCGACTTATTTGTTGTTTGGATTTACCTGAAGTTTGCAATTTGCTTGGCTGTTTTAGGAATTGTATTCAAAGGATTGTTTGAAATAGTTTGTATCATTCGATCTCTTGTTAAAAGACCAAAATCTGAAGGTAAGCCTGCTCTGCAGCTTTCTAACTTGTCTGACTTTAATTGTAAAGACAAACCCTTTGTAAGGGATTGCAGAGGGGCATTCAAACATTGAAAGTTTGGTTCCATTGTATTTGAGGACTTAGGTCTTATTCAAGATGAGAAGGGAAAGGAGGATTAAAAGCTTAAAGCAAAGATAAAAATAAGTTTGAAACAAGCTTACTGGAAGAAAGAGAAACAAGCTTGTTGTGACCTTGCCACAGGGAAGAGAACAGGTTTACCAGGGCTTTCCAAGAAGGCTAAGACAAAGGCCATCTTGAAATTGTGAACCATTTGCTGCTTTAACCTGCCCCAATTTTAAATGAGTCGGCTGTGGTTAAAGCATTTAGGAAGGGTGAAGTTTGATCTCTTCTTAAAAGTGCTGTCAATTTTTCTTTTGTAAGAAACAAAAGCAGCCTCTAGGTAGATTGATTTAATATAGTTCTATTTTATCAAAAGAGCATGCCCAGCTTTGCAGCAACCACAGCAGCACAGATCTGTGACGTATAGTAAAAAAGAAAATGCAACAGTATCCCGTATTTCTGAAATGTCAAACTCCATAAAAAGAGAGGAGGTAGAAGGGTAAACAACAATAATTTCCTCTGATTTAATCTATAATACTGGCTGATTTTTCTGTTGACTTGGATTAATCAGCTACAGTTGTTGCATAGAAGCCAAAGGGGAGAAAAAAATCTCTAACTAGACTTTCCTCTGTATTTCTGATAACCATAGAAGGCTGCCTTGCCAGCAAGACAAACATATAAAGTTCAGTTTCTTTCCACAGTGAGATAAGAGGATCTTAACCAGTGACTGTGAGCACTCAGTTTCCTATTTCACGCTTAGTGCATAAAACTTTGGTTAACTCTCTCTATATGTCATGGGCTCTTTAACATGAAAGCTGCTATTACTCCCAACTCTGGAAATCTAATTCTTTTTGGATATTTCCTTTTTTCTTTTTATAGGAAACTAAAATATTTTTTGCAGTAAGGTGGAACACTTTTTTTTTTTTTTTCTTTCCATATGTTAATATCTGCAGGTGCACTCACTATACATGCAGATTCTAGCCCTCTTATCTCCCAGCTTTCCTGGATTTAAAGCTGCCATCCAGAGCAAGGAGAAAGGACTTCTAAAAAAAAAAAAGAATACAACAGTCTGTGGCTGAGAACTGAGCACTGGCTTCATGTGTAGTTTGGCATTAGGCAGCTTCCTCACCCATCCAGGTTCTCCCTGCTTCTTCTACCAACGAGTTTCTATGCTTTTTACATAGAAACTCATTACATTTTCCTTGAAGATGATACCTCTTGGTCCAGGCCATATTCCCCTCATGACAACATTCTTGTTTTTCTTTCCCTGGGCTAGATTGGATAGCAGAAGATATTTGAATATAGGTGGCATAAAGAAAAGCAGTAGCTGACTTTGAAAATGTTAATAGTGCAAATAACTAGCCCTGTATAGTTAAGATTTAAGGCTCTTCTTCCACATATTGTTCTGGTGAAGTGAAATTCTGGTCCAAATAAATCAGAGACAAAACTCTGGTTTTTTCAGATTTCTGCGGTCTGGCTTTCACTTACAGCTCTTACTGATGATAAACAAGATGTAAATTATTGTCCCAGTCAGAATATTTGTATCTTTCCTCATTTTACTGCTTTAGAGCTATTCCCTCCTTCTCATTTCATGCTCCCCTTTGTGCTTTCTTCAGTATCAGCTAAATGACTACAATCGTTTTGTAAAAGCCTGATCCTAAAGGAAAAAGCTTTGAATATCAAAGCTAATCTATTTAAAGACACTTCATCCATTTCTACCTATAACTATTATTCCCTTATAGCCATATAATCTCAATAGCTATACATCAGCTGTGAATACAAAATAGGTAGATACAAATGAGCCATATTTTGCATGGCTAAGCCACCTGGGTCCTCTGGTCAAGGTTGAACTGGGCTCAATGGTTACACTGTCTGTTGTAATAAATTAGTAGTGCTTTTGTGCTGTGCGTCTAGCTGTAATAAGGATACATGCATTATGGGTGTCACCCTGTCTCTAAGGACAATTTTAATATAGCTTAGACAATAGCCTAGCTAAATAAACAATGAACCAATCATGATATAGAAAAACAGTGTAAGCTCCAGGATGCAGAGCTTTGCAAGGGGAAAGAAAGAAGCAAACAGAACATTAGAAAGATTAGCAAGCAACAATAAGAAAGACACTTATAACACCCTAGATAACCTAGGATAGTCATTTGGTATCACTGTTTGGGACCTGATTCAGCAAAGCATCTAAATATAAATCTAAGCTAACATTAAGTTCTTGCTTAACCTTTATTAACCAACTTTGAGAAACAGAAACATGCTAAAAGTTAAAGTAACTTTTAATTGACAAATCAAGGCCTAGAACTTCAAACTGTAATCCTAATAAACAGAGTAGTGTTAGCAAACTAAAGTAGCAGTGTTATCACCATTGCCAATACTCAGCTAAAGCTGTGATCAACAGCGTGACAAGAGGAAATTGAGAATGGATGAAAATTAGAGTAAAGTTCCTGACCAGACAATTTAGACCTGTCTAAATTTTGATTCTCACAGTGAGAATGAAACTTACCCAGATGACTCCTGTCTTTCACTTCCCTATGGTTTAGTCCTTGTCTCTCCTTTAGTCCTAGAACTGCAGTGTAACCTCCAACTTCCTCTATGACTTCTGGTGAGTCTGTTTTCTGAGGATGCTGGATGCAATGTACTTTTGCATATCTAGAAGTCCTTTAAAGGTCTCATTCAAGACAAACTATTCTATGATATTCTGCTGGTGGGCTAATCAAAAATAAGTACCAGTAAAAAATCAGAGAATCATACAATGGTTTGGATTTAATAGGACGCAACTTACTGCCTGAGTCATTTTCCTCTCCCAAAATGTCTTCTTTGTCTCTGACCAAGTAAAAAGGATTTAATAGACTGGGAGAGGCAAACATGACTGGTCTGGATTAGTATACAAAGTTGTGTAACTCACTTTACCAAGTTGCCTCATCAGCTTAGTCTTTTGTTCATTCAGGTTGTCTTTGTACCTCCAAGGAGTATGTGACACCAACATTATCTGTATCCTGTCACTAAACCAGAACTGAGTAGAGAATTATGAATTTTGCTATGAAACATTAATTTGTCAATAAAATTAATTTCTTATAAAACGCTTTCCTTAGAACATTCACCAGTGTTCCACAAATCTAATGTAATTAATCTTTAAAAATACTTGCATGGAGTGGTACTATTTTTATCCTTTTTAAAAAAAATTAAACTAAACGACGGAAGATTTAGGTTAAGGAGCCAACTGTCCATGAATTTTGGGTTCCAGAATGAGGTGCTTAGATCCCAGTTTCAAAGGACATTTACTATCACTTTACATACTTTTATGCCATGTTACTCATGGCCTTAAAATCAGAAACAGTTATGTTTGTGAGACCAAACACTTCTACAAACGTGAAAGCTATCAAGTAGATTACATGCAAAATTAAGAGTATATTCAGCAGCCATCTGTAAAAAGCTGAAGTGGCTTCTCTAGCCCCATACAGGCATTCTGGTAGGAAGCAATTTTCCAAAGGGACTTCTAAGTGCCTTATCAATAAAACAGTCTTTTCCTTTCTTGAAACCCTTGCCTCTTTCTTACATGCCTTCAAGTTTCTTCAGCAAGTCCATTTTCTTGCCTCACCTCTACGTGAAAAAGAAACACTTTTTAAGTGGAATTCGTGGTTTTCACTAAGAACCAAGCATGTTCTCGGGATAGTGGGGCAGGCAGAATAGACAGCTATGGATAGCTAAGCACTGCAGGAAGAAATGCTGTGTGCTGGCAGTGTCTGTGCTTGCAGAAGGGTGAGTGGAGTGGCAAGGGGCAAAGCCCAGAGCCACAGAGCATCCAAAGGCAAGGGAAGTCTAAGAGTGGCCCCACTGAGGCATGGCACTTCAAGGGGACCCTTGTAGGTGGCACTGGGAGGTGTCCAAGCCCCTGGGTGTGGTTGGGAGCCTGGTGGTTACATTCACCTCCTCTTTGAGGTTAGGCAGGACACTGGCAAGGCTCTGAGTGTACCTGCTGGGTCAGTGGCCTCTTTCCTTCTCCGAGAGCTCTGCCTGGCTGTGTTCAGATCAGCTCCATGCCTTGGTCAAAGCTGGGAGGAGGAAGTGCTGCAAGGGGCCTTGTCAAAGGCTCCCCACTCTGCCTGGAAGTCCTTGCCTGAGCTGCACCACAGCCATGTACTTCCTGATCCCAAGTGACTGTGATCCCTGGGCTGAGACTGACCTCAGACCCCATCGCCAGCCCTGCCCTGCTCTCTCAGTTGGGCAAGTGGTGTGGCACTGACCTGCCACCCATGGTACCCATCTTGGCTGCCCTCATGGAGCAACCCTCTGCTCCTGTGGGAATAGCTGACACTGGTCTCACACCTTTTGCTCTCACTGGGAAGGAAACCAAATGTGTGAGCCAAACAGGAGCCACATTTCACTCCAAAGAGATCCCACAGACAGGCAACTGAAATACCAGATATCCAAAATACCTGCCGTGGCATCAAAGTTGTCTACATTGCCCAGTATGATTGTATTTAGTGCACAATCTGTACTTTTTCCTGATTTCCCATTGCTCTATTTATCAGCACTCAGAGGATATCTTTTTCCAGTGAAGATTCCTGGTGTGCAAAACAGTAGATTTTTTTTTCTTAACTTCTTGCTTAGAAAGAACTGTACCTTTTGCATATGAAATTTTCCCAAAACACAGAACCTAAGACAGCTGTCTGGCATAAGAAACTTCTGTTCATCCTGAACAGTTTAAGTCTAACAATATAATAAGCAAGAGTTTTATTGTGGAGATTGTTAGTCAGCCTTAAGTATAGGCATTATTTGCTGCGTAACCTATAATAACAGGTTAATAATAAAGGCTGCTGAAGAAAAAGATTGCACATGTTAAAGCATCACCTCTTCCAAGAACTGTGAATCAGTCTCTTAGATATAAATGTAGTCAAAAATAGCTTATAAATGACAGCATCTGATTACAAACTTAGACCTCTTTCAGGAGACTTTCTGTACTGATTTGGAGGGATCTAGCTAATGACATAAATAACCAAATGCCATTACATCAGGGAAACATTATCAATACCCCCAGAAATTCACTCAGTGTTTACCTCTTAGAAATTCTGCATAGAAACAGCATGTCTTCATGGATGTTTTAATATGTTGCATTGGCATAATACATAAAGAAAATGTAAAATGCCTGTCCCAGTCAGTGAATGAATATATTATTTAAAGGTAGATCATGAGCCTCACATGACTTTCAGATTTTATGAGAAAGGTAAGGAGGCTTTTATTCCTTGCTCTCAGGAAAGAATTAGTTTATAAAACTAAAATTAAAGGTGTGAACACAGGCAATAGCAGTAATGCTAATTTGTTTTATTATACACACATCTATGAACACTACTTACACTTAATGCAAAGAATTTTGATAAGATCATGTGGTACAGTCATAGAAAGTTTTGTGAGGGCTTCTGAATGTGGAGTTCCAACACTCTAGCAACATATTTACAGCTTATGGAATTATGCCTGCTTTTATCTGGCACCTAAAGAGCATATGTGAAAAAGAGAATTAGGGAAACAAGGCAGATCAGTGCTACCTTGTAATTGAGTAGGGATCCTATTTTATGTGTCTGTTGTCAGTGTCAGAGGAAGCTCACTGCTTCAAATTCATTGTGCTGGTTAGCATGAAAAGTTGACATGAAATGGGAAAGTATTTGCTTTAATAACTGACAAAGTGAGCTGTGGTCAGCATTGAAACACTTTCACACTTAAAGGCCTAGCCTTCAAGAGGACAGAGGGACAGTGTGCTACCCCCAGCACAACCTGCCAGTTCAGCAGATCCTTCAGTCCAGTCAGAGCCCACACTTAAATGCAAGGAGAATGGAGTGACACAAACGTGCTCAGTGTTACCACTGAGCCAGCTGAACAGCTGGTAGAAAGCACCTACATTACAGTCAGACACCCAGAAAAATGAGTCATGCAGTTTTCTTCCAATGTGAAAGAAGGATGCAGCTTCTTTCTTTTCTTACTGGGGGAGAGAGTGAGAGGAGCCAGGCACTGTGCCAGAAGTTGACAAACCACTGCAGCAACCTGTGAGCGTTTCCTTTTATGAAAGGTCTATCACAGATATGTGAAAGAATGGCAACAACAGTGTATTTTGTCACACCAAGGTACTGAAAGTATCTCTGTGAAGCATGGATTGGCACTGGAAAGAAGTAGATGTGAATCCTGCAAGTGGTATAATTCTAACAAAATAATGCTGCTCCTAGGCTAATTAGTCCTGCACTTATTAGTGCAGAGCTAGCTTGTTCATCTCTGCATATATTCCACTGTAAAACTGAGGAAAATAGTAACTGGGAGAGGACATGGGGAGGATGGAATGCAATCCTGAGGAGAGCAGCTATAAAGACACAGGCTGGGTCATGTATATTCAAACAGACACAGATGTACATATTTGTGTGCCAAAGTACTCCTGGCAAGCTTTTTAGCAGAGGTAACTGATGAATGAATTTCCTGGTCCTCTGCTGTTTTTGGGCAGCAATGACTCATTCATGCCCTGTTCTGAATTGTGAATAAACCCAGTTCTTTAGGGAATAAAAACTTTTATGAAATTTTATGAGGAACTACCCAGGCAGTCTTCTCTGAATAAACCACTCTCCTTTCAGGTGGAAGAAGAAAAAATATTGCTGTTTGCAATCTTCTTAAACACCTGCTCCCTTGCCCACTATACACCACTAATAGCAGCACTGTCAGACTGAACGGTGTAAAAATCATGGCTTGTGCCTTCAAATCCTGAGATTAGTTTATGTATCATTAGATTTCTTTTTAAAGTTTTGGAGTCAAATTACTTTGCCTTCCAGGATCTGATCCATTAGTGCAGCTGAATGAGTAACATTTTCTGAATATTCCAATAGTATTTTCTGAATAATTTCCTAACACGTTGTGAAATTGCCAGCTTGCTGATGAATTCAGTGTGTTTGAAAAATGAGGCAACTTCTCCAGAGAACCCAATAGCTGTTTCGCCGTATAGCACTTTGGCTGCCGGAAAATAAAATAAAAGGTGAACTGGAACCCAGAGTCGTCTTAGTAGATTAGTGCTTTATTGTCTATCACTTTTATGAAACAACATTTTTTGAAGTCAGATATCATAAATCATTATTGATTTTCTCAGAGAAAATTTTGTTCAGGCCTTTGTCCATGACCTCCAAATGCATTGGAGATGAGAACAGAAAGCACATATTTTCCTGGACTGAAAACTCAACAGCAGGAAGGAGCTGTGGCGTTACAGCCATGGAAGCTGTACTGTTTGATAGTGTGAATGTTATCTAAGGACTGCAGGATAAAGACTTCTATTACTCTACACCAATGATATTAACTATTTAAATTAATAATACTGACAATAAATACATTTCAGTAACATAGTGGTCTTCTTAATTAAGGTGAGCTATATTCCCCTGCAAAAAACCTCTTAAATGTAGGTAGAAGGGATTCACGCAGAAGTCACTCTGGCTTTTAACACATATCCAGGAAACCTTAGTTTTCTTGTAGAAAGGGCATTTCTGGGGTTAACTTGGTCAAGGACAGAAATGTTTCACTTGTATTGTGCAGTTCTACCAAATGTAAATTCATAAATACAATAGGATGCAGTTTTCATGAGTAGTGTAGAGTGTATGATAAAATCCCTTTTCAGTGACTAAACAGCTCAATAAATAATCCTGCAAAAGGGAAGGAATTTATTGTTTTTAAAGGTGAGGTGCATGAAAGCTTCTATTGTACTTGATTTCCTCCACCTCTTTTTTTTCACAACATAGAGTTAGAGAGTGGAAAAAATATAATTAATAGTTTGGGATTTCTAAAGCCCTGACAAAAAAAAAAAATCTTACACAAACTGGCTTGTCTCCATCCACAAAAATTAAATTTCAGGGAACCTAAAGGAAGATTTAAACCTTTCATTATGGGAAACAATAAGCACTATTGAAATGTCTGTCTTGCCACAAATAAATGATCTAATATATCACTTGGTTAGGAATGGATGATTACACTCCTTCAGAACCTGATAAGCTCTTCCCAAATTCAGCTCTTCTTAAAAGGTTACAAAAAATACTTTTATAAAGCAGCTAATAAAAAGTGAAAGGAAATACTTTTTAGATAGCACATACAATTAACCTGGGGAAATCATTGTCAAAGAACGTTATTGAAGTCAATTGATTATTGGATCTTTAACAAGATGAGATTTGAATATGAACAATGAGAATACTCAGCACCTCATTAAACTGAGGAAAAATGTGGTAAAATTGTGCACCTCAAGTGACAGCACAGAAGCCAGTAACTAATTGATCATGGTTAAGAAACTTCTTAGGCAAAGTAATTCATAATCATCCATTGAAGAACTTTGATATCCTTCAGAATACCCTATCTTATCAGAAATATCCTATCCTATCAGAAATACAGTCAGAAATACTGTAAACCACTGAGGACTCTGGTACAGCATAGTACTTGATATTCCATGTTCCCTAAAACTCCCTTCTGCAGTCAAGAACTGTATGATGAGTGATTTATTGTACTTGGCTTAATGGCCATTTGGGCTCATTAAATGAGCTGAGTGAATGTGAGTGAGTTGGTTCATGCAAGATGAGTGTTGAGTAGAGGTCTACAGCTCTGCCAGAGCCCTTCTCTCTCCTAGATTAAAGACCACACCCTGAAGTGTGCACCCTGAAGTCATCTAAAGGATGATTAGTCGCAATTTAGTTTTGTTTTGCCCTAAGTCTAAGGCCTTCCATGTACACATGGTAACTTCAATGGGAATGCAGCCCTTACCCCCACGCATTCCCAGTTGTGACATATATATGAATTTGGAAGGACTCTCTTTTACCCTTGTGGAATTTCAATTAGGTCTTCAAGAAATCTCAGCTACATGCCTTGTTTTCATGGTTTTTGATGTTAATAAGTCTAACAATAATTTATAACTCAAATTTCTGTATGGAAAGAAACCTGAAAATATATTAATATAGAGCTGGGGCATCATTTACACATGTGATGAGTTTTTATGAAGGAAAAAATATTTGGGGCTGAATTGTTCTTCTAAAATAGAAATGTTGCGATTAGCACTGGAATTACTTCTTACAGTTTCAAAATAATTAAATATGAGGAAAAAATATTCACTCATTGCATAATGAATCCATCCAACAGGGCACAATAGACACAGTCATATTAAAATCTGGATCATTACCCTTCTTTTCCTGCAATTAAGGACTCCACAGGATGTGGATGTTCCATTGATATCAGTCAGTCTAATAACACTTTAATTATTTTTAAAAGTCAGATAAGATGCAGAATCTGAAATAAAAGTAGCTCAATATTGTCACACAGACACATCGGCTTACCTTCTCCCTGCTTGCATATCTTGCACATGCTTTCAGAAAATATGCGAGCAGTACCACATGCTCTAATGCTATCTTACTGAGAAGTAACCTTATGTCTATCATGTCATTTGTTTCCTTTAACTATTCCTCAGGGATTAGTTTGACTAGCCTATTGCTTCATGTTTGGATAATGTAGCTAATCCTTTCCAGTTTCATTATTCTAATCACTTGCAAGCTGGCTCCCTTTTGCTGTGCTATATGGCAGCCAGACAGTTCTTCCCTCCTTTGTAAAGTGGCATGCACTGAAAATGCAGAACACCTTTTTTGTAGCCTCTATTTAAAAGCCAGGTTTGGCAGCTGGTTTAGTGTATGTTTCAAAACTACGTAGACATAAGGGCCTTTGGGAGATGATGCTTTGCATCAGGCTGTCTTTTTAGATCAGTGCAGACTTTTTAGATTTTCACTTCCAATTGCATTCTATCCATAATTTCTGTGTTTAATTGCTAGCCATAAATGTGCATGCCACTAAAATATCTGAAAACTTTGAAAGGTTTGATTTTAAAGTGTCCCTCTGGTGATATAATATACTTTGAGAGAAAAAGATACGTTGGTATTACTTGCACTCCACACACACCCTCTAGGATTTCCACGTCGTGTTTGCAGTTTACCAGTAAAAGCATATTTGTGCTGTCCTCAATATTTCAAATTCACTGTAACTTGCAAAAAAAAATCAACATTTTCCTCTGTTTTGTGCATAAACAGACAAAATCATCCTAAATTGCCAGAGAGAACAAATTTAGAGACCAGTACAATGAGCATGAAAAATGACTTAAAATGTGAAGCAAGAGCCAGAGAAGGAACAAAACAGTTTTTCATTTCTTTAAGGCAGGTAAAAAATGACTTGTTGGAGGGGGCAGTCCCATTTTACTACCACGACCACTACAAGAATTTACCACAAAGAGACAAAACCACTTTCCTTTTCGCTATTTTCAACTTACCGAAAAATTTCTCAGCTTCAGTTACTGCATCTGTAAAACTGAGGCAATCATTCATACTTACCTGGCTACTCTCATTGAAAACATGTAAAACTCCATTTTTATGTTTGTCACAAGCTAAATACTACTCCCTACTCCCATTTTAAAGATGAGAAAACTGAGCAGTAAAGAGATGAATTGCCAGCTCTGAAAATTTTCTCTCAGTTCCTATGACCTAAACTGAACTTCTTATATCATCTTGAAATATATATACCTGAAAAGATTTCCAGGTGTTTGGTTTTTTTTAAATACTGTCTACTGAAAGAATGTCAATCTTTTTCTCTTTTGGAAAGAACTCAAAATCATGGATTTATCTGATTCAAAAAGACAGTAGAATGAATTTAAAAATCAGATTTATTCACCTCATATTCCTCCTGGTGGTTTTTTTTTTCCCAAGTGGCTAGATTTCTTCAGAAAACATCCCAAGTACATTTATTTGGCTTCATCTCCAAATTACCTATTGCATCTGTCCAAATATGCACTTTCCAAATGATCAGTTCCATCAGTCACAGAAACTTTCTGTTCTCTCTGTCTTTTGCCAATGGGAAATGCTCTCTTCTAAATAAAATATAAAAAACCAGACTTCATCCACAACTGAATGTTGTCAAAAGCTTTTCAGCATTAAGGCTGCCTTTTGGATTTACAAGTGTGAGAGAATATTTGATGATTTCCTTTAACTGAACTCTGTAGGCCTTTATGCCTTCTGTTTTGTGCAAGGACAGCCATTTGTACATTGATTCAGTGCAGCAAAATCTGCCTGGTCCTACAATACCAGTCTATTTCAGACCAAAACTCGCTAAGATGTTTTGGAAGAAACTCACGTAAATATCTATCAATGACTGAACAATGCATCTCAACTATGGACTTGTCCTCAAGCATAATAAACATTAAATGATGAGATGCTTGCATTAAATATTAATGTGATTTAAATAAAATCCTGCAGGGACATGACAAAGAAAAGAGAAGGGGTGAAGTGGGCTATGTATTGGCCCTTATTTCAAACTGTAATAATAATGTGTAAATCAGATTGGTGATCCCATCTCAGCCTCCATCTAAGTCCATTGCCAGTCACACATGTTATATGATGTCACTTTTTGCCAGCATGATCTGTAATCTGGAAAATGGCTAGTTTCACATTGTATACATATACATTGGCTCCTATATATCAACTAAGCATCACAGAAATTAAACTTCCAGTGCCAGACTCTGTCAACAGAATGAACAGGCTGGGAAAAACAGGCTTGCTTGAGGCTAGAGTTGAGATGAATTTAAAAATCTGTGATGAATCTGTATTTTTCTCATCTGATTCAAACTACACTGATAGCGTGCTATTTTGTTGGCAATATAATTGGTCTTAATGTTATGGGGGAAAAAAAGGGGTTTAGGAAAAGAGACAATCTCTTTAAATCCAAATTGCCATAGATGTTCTTTTCCCATTGTCATAAATATACTACAGGTTGAATTTTCCTGAGGAAAAACCTCGCTATTGTCTGTGTTGCTTGCTAAATCTAGGTCAAGAATGAAAGGTTTAAGTGACTGAGAAAAAATAGCTGTTGATTTCTCAAGCAGTTAATCAAAATCCAGGTAATTATTTCTATTGCACTCTCAAGGAAGGAAATAGATAAAATGAGATGCAAACTGCTTGATAACATCAGGGTTTGTTAAAACTTTTCTTCATCTGTCTAAACTGATATGAGGAAAAGTATTCAATATTTAAGAGTTTGCAACCGGTTTAGTTATTTGGTATAATTGATGAGGAGGACGCACTTGAAACTTCTTTTGGTTACAATATTTATTTGACAAATTACATTGCTGTTATTATGCTTTTAAATTGGTATAAATGAAAACATAACCCTATTGTGTGCATTTTATCCCACTGTCTTGGGATTTAAATGGTCCATTGTAACAGACTGAGACCTTTTGTAACATTGATTCTACCTACATTATCATGGAAATGGCATGCTTTTACTCTTACTTGTTTCTGCATATACAGAGTCCTTGCATACCTCCTTCAGTAAAAAACGAAATTAAATATTGTTTTGCCTTGAATTTGCAGAGTTAGCCTTACAGAGAGAGCTGGTCCAACATTTCTTGATGCATTATAGTGTTCACACACATAGTTCACACACATACGTTATAGTGTTCACAAAGCTTTTATGGGGCACACAGGTAGAGTCTTTAGGTGTTCTTCTTCATGAGACTGAGGAAGGAAGGAAGGAAGGAAGGAAGGAAGGAAG
>QWTY01019149.1:0-11195 GCA_008033365.1 Pseudorectes ferrugineus | reverse complement strand
GCTCATTATCGCAACGCTAAGGCAACTACAAATAAGGGTGTGAGCCAGTGAGCCTAAAGGAAAGCAGTAAATTGGGGTTTGATGGGTGTTATTGAAAGGACAGTTAAATGTGGTGGCAGTGATGATCAAGGAAGGAGATAAAACAGCAAGCAGAAAGTACAAGTAGGACAATATGGGAGTATCTGTCTTCTGTCCCATTTTCAACCTCTGCAGCTTGGCCCAAGCCAGTAAACCTGTTGCACGTCTGCAAGTCTGTCTGAATTATCCCTGTGATTAAGGAACACCTGGAGTGAACGCCATAAAAATATTCCCACTAGAAAAAAAACCATTATAAATGTGAAATTTAGACAATGAGATTTTGTAATGAAGTGACATCTCTGTTTATGAAAAATGTCAACAGTCTTCTTAGTAAGATACTAACACTAATGATCTATGTGAACCTTTCACTTCTTCAGTAAAGTGGGAAACATTTTTTATTGACTTCAGTAAGAGAAATACAGTGTTTTATTAGCATATGCTTCCAAGATTATGGTAGCAAAATATCCACCTGTTAAGCTGACTGCATTTTTTTCTAGTAGGCAAACATACAGATCAAAAAGTTATGCTATTCCTTCACAGGCATTTTCTTGAAATTCTCTAACCAATATTTACTTCAAATATATACAGGAACAGCAGAGAAACATGAGCAAGTCACTGAAGAATATATTACTACAGATAATGAACAATGAGGTGCTCTAAGCTGTCTGCTCACCAGAACTATATATGTGCATTTAACAGATGGTTATATAAGAGCATTTAAGAAAATATAAAATTATATTTTTACCACTAAAATGACAAGACCCACAAAGATGAAGAATTTCAAACAGAAAATTCCTAATTGTTTTACTTCACACTACCTTTTTGACAAACTGCTTTTGCTTTTCTAAGTTGTTTTCATATCTTAAATGGGATACTCACCCAATATAATAACTCAGAAAGGTGTGCTCAAAGCAAATCTGTCATTTAAATCTGTCCCCTGTAAAGTGGTACTAATTTGATCCAACCTCATCACTACTAAACTGGGCCTCATACAAAATAACTGTGGCAATACTATAATGTAGGAAAAAATGAACCAGTGGTCCACATATGAAAATTAAGAATAATTAAATTTGCATTAACTCAGACATTTTATATTTTCATTATGCTGTTTGCAAAAAGCTCTGAAATAAGCTAAAATAGTGACACATAAATAGTGTCCTTCAGTAAACTCAGAGAGTTGCATTTCATGGTTAGATTGTCTGATGTTGAAAGGGCATCACTGTGGAATATTCTTGTCTCAAAAGACAGGTAGGGGAACTCTCTCTTAAACTCCTACCTGGAAGATTTTCAATGAAATGGCAGTAAATGTAGGGAGGGGGGAGTGGAGGGGGTGGTGGATGTGGAGGTGTGTGTAAGTAAAAGGTCACCCTTGCCTAAGGCAAGAACTGTACACATTGAAGTTCTGCTAACATGCTTTTCCTTTTTTATTATTCTGTGGAGGTTGAGTTTAAAAGTGGGACAGGTAGTTACCCTTTTGAATACTATAAAGCTTCCAAGTGGAACCCACAGAAGTGTTTGTGTGCCTTGCAGAGGTCTACACTGCAAACTGAACTAGCTGTAAATGAATTGTTCCAGGAATGAAAAGCAAATTAGCTGTTTCATCAGAGAGTAATTGCACCACAGCTCAGTGCAGCTTAATGCTCACTTCTGAGAGCAAGAATTGATACACAGTGTGATGGATGGTAAAGTTATTAAACCTGTTTATTCCAGATCTTCTAATGGGTTCATCCCAACAAGGGTGATGCTAGGCATTAGGGGGTCACCTTGTCTTGGGTAGTACAGATTGGATTAGGAGCATCCCTGTAAAGAGAAAAAGGTGCTTTATATACCTTCACTGATATGCTTAAAGAAATTTTTTAATTACAGGCTGAAGAAACACACAGTGACGTAGAAAGGAGATACCTTTAGCAGGAACAGAGAGTGGCAGATGTACGGATATAGGATCAGCTTGCAACAAACTCACAGCCAGGTCCTGCAGGGATCCAGGGAGAGTTTGGAAGGATTTGTCAATCCAAGAAGGCACTGGAAGCTGTGTGATTGTGGTAAAAGAAAAGCGATCATTGAAATGTGAGAAAAATGTAGACTTCTTTTCAAACCTTTTACTTAAACAGTGTCATACTGTTTATGTAAACAGTGTCATACAAACCATAGTGTGTGCTTTTTCTCCATATAATTACAATGTTCAAGTCCCTTTAATTGCAGTCCCCTAAATGCATACATTTAGTCATCAGAAAAGTTGAAATCTTTTTTCACTTCACTTCAATAAAAGAAAACAAGAGACATTTCCACTTCAACAGAAATTGACTTTTATCAGTTTTGTGTTCCAGCTGGAAGTACTGAGTCTGGTTGGATTGGAGAGAGAGATTCATGAAAAGACGCCATTAAAAGAGACAGTTTTTACCAACAAAACTATCTACTTTTATTATCCTTATGCATAGAAGACACTAATCCACTGTTGGAATAGTTATTGCTGCCTCCATTTTTGCATCATTCTTTATGATAAGCAATATCAAATAATCACTACCAAAACCAGCAGCTATGATGAACCAACAGAAAACTTATATTTTACAATTTTTATTGTATGTATGCATGCATATAATTTTCTAAAGAAAACAGTAGAATTATGCTCCCACTGAAGGCAATTACCAAATTTATATCAATTTCTCTGAGAACATAATGTGACTTTTACTTGATAGTCAGATTCTTCTTCAAGGGTACTCATTGTAATTTATTAGGAATATTTTTTACCCTTTTTTTTTCTTTCCTTTGAAGGGCAGAGAAGAAAGTATAAAGTTCAGAAACAGAAGATTAAAAAGATGATGTCAGACTTTCAATTGATGAGCTGATCTGCATACTGAGGGAAAGTAATTCATTTCCATGGAGTAAAAAAGGATCAGTGGGCATGAAGTTGAGGTTTACAAAAGCTTAATAGAAGAAATAGTATGAATACAGATTCATTTTTGAGTGGAGGGAAACTGTCAAAAGTAATGAAGTAAGATTGTTGAGGGTAAGTAAGTATGCTGGAAAATATTTTCCTACAGAAAGTTAAAACCCCCAAACAATTAATAGTCATTAACAGGAATTTTTGAAGTATCATCCTTAGCTTAGTATCATCCTTTTTTTAATGTTCCCTATTAAGGACCTTCCAATCATTTTTAATTTATTTTGAAGAGACAAAAATCAAAATGAAAGTTACTCATTATAAAAAAAAAAAATTACAGATTCTTGAATACAATAGATTAAGGTGTTGTAGAGTCCTGAATATTTGAAATGACCCTCACTCAAATCCTCACTGGGATTTGGTGTAAGTAAGAGATTTAAAGTTCTTTACAATCTCATCTAAAACTGGCCTTTCATCACACTGAAGAGCCTGTGACATTTGAATCAAGAGAAAAGACAAAGATTTCACAAACAAAACAAAAAAATTAATTTGGAAAAAAATTATGTTCAACACACTACACTTCTAAATCAATGTTTTATTTCAGCAGATTAATTTTCATCTTATCTGGTGTTGTAGAGGTTCGAGACTTGGTCACTCTCTATATAACGTACCAGCATGTATGTTTCATTGCAAAGATTCAAAATAGTACTAAATTAAAGATGAGATTCAAATAACAGTGATAAACAAAATATAAATTTTGTCAGACAAGTGAAAGAACAGAAAGATTATTCTTGATAATTTGATTAAGTTGAAGTAGATGTATATAAAAGGAAAAAGAAATCTGTTTGTGGAGAAGGGCACCAGTTTGGACATGAGATGCTGCCGGCTATACACCAGAATGAACAACTGAGTCATGTGACTCTTTGTGAAGAGAGGGCCTCCATCCTCTCTGTAACCATCGTTACTGGAATATTTTGATGACGATCCTCCTGAATCTTCTCTTCTTCAGGGCAAAAAGACCTAGCTTCTTCCATCTTTCCCTACAGGCAGCTTCTCCAGTACTTTTATTGTCTTCCTGGGCCTCTACTGTGTGTACACAGGTTTCTTCTTTTGTGGGATCACAACTGAACACCAGTTCCCCAGGTATGGCCTGACAAGTGCTGAATAGGGCAGGATGATAATCATAGAATGGCTTGGGTTGGAAGACACCTTCAAGATCACCTAGTTCCATCCCCTTGTTCCAGTCCTATCTACACTAGAAATGCCCCTACAGGTGCAGCCAGGGTCTGATTTGCCTTTCTTACTGCAGTAATGCACTGTTAACTTGTGTTCAGCTAATTTTCCTTCAGGACCTCCGGGTCTCTTTCAGCATGGCTGCTCCTCAGCCACACAGATCCTAGTCTGTACTGGATCTTTGGCTTGTTTGTTTTATTTTGTCCCAGGGCTAGGGTTTTCACTTGTCATTGTTAAACTTCTTAGTGAAGAAAATCTAATTCAAATTTTGCATTTTTTTTTCACTCTGTGGAGTATTAATTTATGGAGAAAAAGCAAAGAAATAAAACAAATAAAAATGGAGAGTGTGCCTGAAAAAATAGTGCTCTACAGCAGTTTATTTCAAAAGTGTATAAAACATTTGACAATGTAAAGTTTATTTTATAACTAGTAGAAATTAAAATCTCTGAGTGTTTTAGTATTTGTTCATGCTAAAATAGAAAGTTAATACTATCTCTAATTCTGTTTTAAACTCTCTTTAATGAGAATTTTTCATTTCACTCCTGCAGATCAAACTATATCATCCTGTGAGAAACCCCTCAGTTATATTTTTCAATATTTCTCTGAAAATACCATCTGTTGTTTAAGTCTTATATAAACATATGTATTATCATTTATTCTTTGTTTCCCATATTAGCATTTCATTTGATGAAAGCTCATCCAATCCAGGAAATGCTGAACAATGAACACAAAGTTGTTACAATTTTCTTAATTACCTATTACATGGTTTCAAAACAACTTACTCAGTTTTTATAAACCCAGAATTACCTAGTCATTAGCTTTTAGAGCAGTGCTATTAATTTTCAAAATTAGACACATGATGTTTTGAAATCTACATTTCTAGTAAAATAAACATTTACAAATAAGATGATGTAGTAAAAATAAATTGAATCTCAGCAATCAAAATGAATAGAAAATCATGCTGAAATTAGTGTTTACAGAAATTCTAAATCAGTGAAATTCTATCTATAATCTCTCTTCTACCCTAACAGTAGATTTCATAGAAACTGAGCCTCTTAGATCTCAAGTTGAATTTTGGGCACATTCTTAGAAAAATCTTTGTGAAGCTGCTCTGGAGAGAGAAGGACTCCTGACAGACCAAATAACCCTGATAACGGTTGACAATTTAAAGTTTTGTAATGTTCCCTTTTAATCTGGGGAAGAAAAATTATCTGAAAGTCTGCAATAAGAAAGAATAATGGTGTCTCTTCCCATTTGCAAGAACTATATGCATTTCTTACAGTGAAGAAAAGAACAATTAGTTCACTATATTTTAGGTAGAAATGATTAAATTAATGAATTGAAATTTCTAAACCTTGAACTTAATGAGGGAAAAATCCCGATTACCTACCCTATTATCTACATTAGAAAATGCACATATATCATTTTTTGTGTTCTACAATTCCTATTTCTATGTGAATAGTAAAGAGTGTTCTAGATCTTGGTAAAAGGTTCCCTAGTCCCATTAGGGACTGAAGGCTGAGAACTACTCTGAGTTTCACTGCTCTCTCAGTTCTGTACAACTTTCTCATCAACAAACTTTTGGATCAGCCTCTAATGGTTCCTGCACTTTATGATGTAGATGGACAAAACTCAGGGTTTGCAGTCTAAAATAAATATCATCTTTGCATTCAATGTCTTCTCAGGTATCTAAATGACAAGTCATTTCATATTAATGAAATAAATATCCTGTGAGTCAATATCCCAGTTATATTCCTTTGTTGTTAATACAAAAAGATTTTAAGAAGTCCTTCCCTCAGTAAACTTTTACCTTCAGTTCTGCAAAATATTATTCCTTTCCCAAGAACCGGCTAATGGCCTTGTTTCTTTAATCTCAATAGCATTTCATTAATTTATCTCCTTCTGTGTTGGCTGTGCTAGAACTTTTTGAACTGGGAATTCTGGGGTGTAGTGGACTGACCCCTGCCAGCAACTGAGCATCCATCAGTTGCTTGCTCTTCCTCCACAGTGGGACGGAGGAAAGATTCAGAAGAGCAAATGTACCAAAAACTTGTGAGTCAAGATAAAGTGAGTTTAATTATTGAAGGGAAAAACCAAACCAAACCAACCAACAAACTAACCAAAAAGTGAAAAAAAACAATTGCCCACCACAAGTCATAACCCCACATAAACAAGCAAGTGATGCAAAGGCAATGACTCACCACCTCCTACAAATACACCAATGCTCAGACAGTCTTTGAGCTACGACTCCCTCTGAAAAATTATGCCCCAATCTTGCTGAGCATGGTGTCATACACTATGGGATATCCCTTTGATCCATTGGGGTCAGCTCTCCTGTCTGTGTCCCAAACTTTTGCCCATCCCTATTCTATTTGCTCAGGGTAGAGTAGGCTGAGAAGCAAAGAAAGCCTCAATGTTGCACAAGAATTGCACAGCAATTGCTAGAACAATTGTATCACCAGCATTGTTTTAATCACAAATCTAAAGCACGGCACCATACATGCTGCTATGAAGAAAACTGCCTCCATCCTAGCCAAACCAAGAGAATGCCAATTGTAAACTATATGGATTATATATGCCTGAAGTATTATATATATACAAATTCTGAACTTTTGAGACAACAATGGGAAATCTGTAGGAGTAATCACAGTATTACTATGAGTATATAGACACTGCATAATATATTTGCAGAAATACTATGTCACTTTCAAGTATCCTTAGACCTTGATAATGGTCTTCATGCATCAATCCCAAAGCACTTGATGTATCATGCAAATAATAACACATATCCTCAGCTGATGACCAGATGGACTCATAGAGACAAAGTTTACTCACAGAGCTTTCTGATTTGTATAGCAGTAAAAAGAGCAAAGAATTAAAACCTAGATCCTGAATAGGAACCATCTACTATGAGCATATCTGAATCAAAGTTTTAGTCTAGACCGGAGGAAGCTTTTGAAGCAATCTGCTTATTGTCAGACCCTATTAAAACTGTTTCAGTTCATTGTGGAGTATTGTCTTCACCTAAGAACAGGGCTTATTTCAGAAAAGTGGAAAATGAGTTGCAGGAGTGCAGTGAATGATCTTCAGCTGAAAATATGTATTCAGTCCATATGGCCAAACTGAATTTACTCTGAAATAAAACACCTTGAGAAGTGTGATGTACAGGGTGATGGTTATATCCTCCATAACAAGATTTTTTCTCTACGCATCAACTCTTTTTCATCCACATTGATTTCAAAAGTAGCTGTAGACTATGTAACTAACAAGAGTAACACACTACAAATAATTTGAGCTGACTATATTTTATTTATACTCCAAAAATATTTTCTAGAATCTCTCTCTGTCCCTCTCTCCCTCCTCTTTCTCAGGCACATACACTTACACTCACACCTCCCTCCTTCTTGAACTGAGAACAGAAACGGCTCAAAATAATTTCAAACCCTACAGTTAACATTTTATCAGAACACAGGTGATATAAAAAGGTATGAGAAAATAGGGATAACTCTTTGATTAAAGTCATTAAATACAAAACTTTCCTTTTCCCACTGTGTCATTGCAGTGACTTTGCATTTTTTTTCTTCCATTACTTCTTCCAATCTAACAATTTTCAGTAGCTTCCTGGGCTGAATAAACTTCAAAGAATTCCCTTTGTTTGTAGGAAGGTTTCTTATGTTACCTCTGAGGTTTTCCTTTGGTCTGCTGTCTGATTGTAGATAGACTCCTGCTCTTTTGAGGGTCTTCAAAGCTACATGGCAACCTCTTTCATTTCCACTTTTCTTTCTCTGACACTTCAGATATCTCTTTCCAAACATGTACATGCACATACATAAATGTGAGGATGATGAGTTGTATTTAAGGAGAAGGAAATTTCCCCTTTCGTCTGGAGTTTATCATTGAGCTAGAATAAACTTATCAGAACAAGTAAACACAAAGTATATTGAATTGCTGTGAAAGTCACAGTGTATTATTGTGCTTGGTTAACAAAATACGGTATTTATACTGTAAAGCAAAAGCTTACAAATTAAATGATTCATCCTTCTTGAAAAGCCTCAGATAAAAGACATGAAGGTTAACACAGCTGACCTTAACTTGAGCAAATTAGAGAAAGATGCATAGCATAAATGAAAACTTGTTAAATAGAAAGAAAAACAAGTTATCACTGTTTCTAAAAACCCAGAAGGTATTTACAGTAGATCTGAGAAAACTGTAGGAGTATTTAATTAAGATCTCTCATTATATCTTTTTAAATCTTTGAAAAGTCTGTTTATTCTAGCTCCTAGCAATGTTACAGTCAGTGTAATTATCATCATTAAACAGTATCTTTGTTGAACTCCACAAATGTATGGCAGAAAAAAAATCATGAAGACATGATGCCTGAATTAACTTTTTGATAATGATACTCTCTAAAGTCATGGCTGTTTGCTAATCAGTATTTCAGTGGAATTCAATATATGCGAACCATCCCAAGCCATGAGATTCAGACTGTCACACATTCAGCATTCCATAACATTCTCCCTTTCTGACTACTCTGTCATCTTGTGGATTCCAAAACTGTTCCATATTTGCCAAGATTTTCAGAACTAACACCATTGAGCAATAGACCTTTTAGAAGTGCCCATGCTCTGAAGGCATTAACAGGCCCAACTATCCCCGGCCACCCCCCAAGACCTGCCCCCACATTGCACATGTCCCAGGACTCCACTGAAGTCCCCCATGGCTGTCAGTCCCTTGGTGCTGTGACAGCAAGAAGGGGTGCTGGTCAGGAATCAGCTTCCTTTCTCCAGTCTAAGTGTAATTATTTCTGTGGAAGGAATGACTACATAGGAAAAGGGTCTTCATTTCAGAAGAAAGGTGCCTTGGGTGAGTGTGGTACATAAGTGCCATGAAGAACTTTCTTTGTCTTCCAGTGCAGGAATTAGGAATCAGATCCAAAACAGAAGGTGGTAGTTCACAGAAAGTAGTTGTCCTGTGTAAAGCTGTGCAAGGTCTTTTCCAATCTCAATGATTCTATGTTTCTGTGAAAAGAATGTCATGGGTCTACTTGGGTTCAGGTCCCTGAAGCTTTGAATACAGCTGAAGGTAAAAAGGATGTTAGGAAATGTATCTTCTGGAATTGCTTTTGTCTATTTTTCTCCATGCTTTTATATACAGCTAGCCTTGAAATCAAGATACGGAACAAGATCCAGCTTTGGTCTGACCCAATATATGATCTCCACCTCATACAATTAAATATGATACCCTTCCTTAAACTGTGAAAAAATAATATGCAGAGCTATCTTAAAACTTCAGATGTGCTCTTCTTAAAAAGATCAATCACTTTTTTTTGGGGGGGAGGTGGGGGCAGGTGTTTGTGGGGTTATTTTGGGGAGGGGGGGTTCTGCTTTTTTTTTAAATCTTAAAAAAACCGAAAAACCAAAATACTAAGGAATAATTAAAACCCAGAAACAGTCTCTGATTATTACCAAGAATACGTGTCATAATGGAAAATTCATATCTAAATGTAAACACTAGCATTAATCAGCAGTGCTGCACAGAAGGAAAGCTGCTCAAAATAACATTTCTGCTCTGTAAACAATACATTATTTTGAGTGGTTTTAATGTATATATGTGACAACTGATAACCTCATTAACATATGTACCTACTTGCAAGAGAGTTAATACTGTTATGTTTTGAGCATCTTCAGTCCATTTTAATATATAAAAAAAATAAAAATACTAATAATCTCATGTGGAATATAGCTATATCAAATATATGTTGGACTATTACTATTTCACAAATTTGTATTTAGTGTATTTAATTAGAAAGTTGAGTTATGTTAAAAGCACTGACAGCCCTGGACCAAATGTAAAGAAGTCTTTGAGTTATTTTTTGTGACTTATAAAATATATGCATCAATCTATACCACATGTTCCACACAGGGAAATACTGATATTTGTATGCTAATTAATTGCAGAACTACTGGTAAATTCCCAACTGTTTGCCTGCCTTGTAGAGTTTAGAACTGCCATCAATCACCTTTTTTCCTTTCAAAACCTTGCATTTAAATGACACTTTCTTTATATTTTGCATTATTCTTGTGTTTTGCTGTGTGACAGCAGTAATATTTTTGTTTCCCTATCCCTTAATTCTGTAAGTCAACCATAACTGGAGATGGCACTAAATAAGTTAGACTGTAATTCTGAAAGTATGCAACAAATCCAAAAGATATTGTTTTCTGAATTAATAAAAAATGAGACAAATGGAAATGTAATTCTCAAAAATGCTTTCAGTTCCACAAGCGTAGATTGTGAAAGAATGTGGGGGTTTTTTTGTCACTGCTTACTTATAGTCTCATTCTTTATTTCTCTTTTGAGGAAAATGTAATATATTTTGAGAAATGTATTACACAAACATAAAATCAAATAGAAACTGAACATTCAAGATAACACAAGGTGATCCATAGCTTATATAAGTGAAATAAATCACGCAATATATTATTTAATTAGGAATACATACATACCTGCCATTGACTCCATCAGACCTGGATTAAAAGTCTTTAAGATCATCTTTTACTCATTCTATTCAAAATCCTATCTGGCATCGTGTACATACCAGTCATTTCGAAAAGTACTTAGAGCAGTGTTCTAAGTAAGTATCAGAACCACCATCAAGTGTTTCAGAAAAGTTTTGAAAGAGGTGATTATTTGTTTATGCCAACCAAAGTACCAGGAAAAGAACCCATAATTTCTCTAAGAGCTCAGTAACTAATGGTGTCCTTCAGGGTTGTAGTATTTTTCAGATAGATTTGGATTTTTTGTAATAGTGGAAAGACAGGTATCATTTTGTTTATTTGCTTCTCTACTTGTGTCAGAAGTTTAAGGAAATACCAAATTTTTTTCTGAGTCATCTGAATTCTGCACAACATTATGATGTTTCTCAGATACTAAGTTTTCCCAAAGCCCCAAAGGGTTGTTTGTGCCACTGCCAGAGGTTCAGAGAAGAGATCTGATGAGCTTGTAA
>QWTY01019148.1:0-28454 GCA_008033365.1 Pseudorectes ferrugineus | reverse complement strand
GCTTGTTCTTGCCATCTCACTGATGATGGTGCCAGTCGCAGTCTCTGAAGGGGCTGTTACATCCTCTGTGGAGGAGTGATACAGAGGTGGAAGATGTTTGCATTTGATCAGGAAATAAAAGACTCTAAGGACTTTTTAACTTCCTTTAGAGAGGATCCTGCTGTTCTAAGCCATGCTTTGATATCACAGTCTAGATGAGATTCTTTTAAACTTGTCTGAAAATGGAGGGGAGCACAGAATTCAGCAGCTCCTGTAGTGACACATCTGGCCAGATGTTTTCAAGCTTCACACTGGCAAATAGTGGTTTTCTATTTGGAGTAAGCAGTGACTTTTCAGCTGTGCACCCTGAGACTGCTCCAGCCTGAGCTGCAGATAGCATTCAACATCTCTCTGAAGGTCCTGTCACATTTTGAAATCATTCCCCATTCAGCACAGGGATGTGCAGTTAAATTGCCCTATATGGCATCTTGGAAAGCCTCTTTGTTCAAACTTCTGTGAAGGGTGGGTTTGTGAGGGTTTGAAAGGCTGTGATTTTACCTTACCTGCAGCCAGTTCAGGAAAACCTTTGGAGTAACAGCCGGAGGTCTTAAAACTTCATTTAAATTAAAGACTACTGATAATTTATATTTATAAGTTGGCTCTGACAGTGCCACCACATGTTCATGCATGACTCAGTTGTGTATTCTGAAAGTACCAATCTTTCATCCTTTGTTCAAAACAGAAATGCTGGCTTGGGTGTCTGCTCCATGTCTTGCAGATTTGGGGGCATTTTGGCTCCGTTTGTGCCATCTATGGTAAGATTATTTTTGAGTTTTTTATTTAACTCAGATTCCTTAAATTTCTCTCAAATGCACTTTGTTGATTTTGGTACAACATATGCCTATATTCCTTAAAAAAAAAAGTTGGTTTTATGAAAAGTTAAATAATGTTCACTCAATTTCAAGAATTAATGAATAAGACTTTTAAAAATACCTAGTATTTTACTGGTTTTTGAAATAGAAGTGTAATATTCTGTGTTGTGTAACTATTTCATGTGTTAGTGAAATAATTGGTGTATAATGCATTTGGTACTGCTAAGGCTCAGTCAGTATCTGAAGTCTCTTAGACATGTAAAAAAAGTTGTCATATGAAGGTGTTTCTGTGAAATGCTATTTTTTGGGGTTTTTTTCTCTACTAGTATATGGAAAATTGCATAAACTGCTGGAGTGACAAGTTGTAATATTTTGGTTTTGACTACAGTTGATGTATTTTAAGAGCAGGAAAAATGCTGTGCTTTTACAATGTATTTTGAATTTTAGAAATCTCTTAGTCCTTCTGTACCGTTTGTGGTGTTTGGACTCAGCGGACTGTCAGCGGGATTCCTGACTCTCCTCCTGCCAGAAACACTAAATAAGCCCATTGCTGAGAGCATTGAAGACCTGCAGAGTCACAGATACCAAGTGCTCCAAAATGAAGAGGCAGAGTAATTTTATTTTTCTTTACTGTACCTTGCATTATTCTCCCCTGTGTTGTATACAAGCCACAACTGATTGTGTCTTGATTAGATTGTGCATTAGTGAACATGTGCAGGAAGTTTCTAAAGGCATCTTTCTGCTGTGTTTAATGGAGATAAGGTTTATTCCTTGGCTCTTCAGGACCAAAAGGCTAATCACCTGTAGCAATCATCTCCAGGCATTAAATTATATGTCAGTAAATACTATTCTGTTTCCTTAAGGAAAAGTCTAAAATAATCAAGGACAATACATCCAGCAACATTTCTGTGCCTTTTCAGTAAAACAATTAGGCATATTTTTCATATATTGGATTGTGCGTTTTTGTAATGTTTATAGTAGAACATGATCTACTATTAATATATATTGGAAGAAGTGTTTTATCCTTCATCAGTCTCCTGGGTTAAAGCCATTTAAAGTGTTTTCCTCTTGGTGATATGCACTAAATTAAACTTCTGAAGTGGGAAATGAAGTTTTTGTTTGATTCAACAGGTAAGAGAATAGAAAAAGTAAAGTATATCCTGTAAGTTTGGGAATGGTTTCTCAGAAGAATTAGTTTTAAAAGGGAGGAGCAGGGAGAGGATTTCTATAAGACAGGAATTGTTAGCTTAGAATTAAGTAGGCTTAGTGTAGAAATAAAAGAATATGTGGTTTATGTTTTTTCTTGATATGCTATCTTGTTAATTATCTGGTAATTATTGTGCTTAATCAGTTTACTCATACCACACACACTATTCTGCTCTCTTTTTATGCCTAATACAGAGTAGTGCTGCATTCAGCTGAAATGGAAAAAACCCCTCGAGCTTCTTCAAATACCATTTCACTTCTAATTTCTTAAAAAATCAATGAATTTGGGTTTTCACATTTAATATTAGGCTATAAAATAGGACAAGAAAAATACGACATGCAAAACATTTTTCAGTAATTATTTCTCTTCTTTCTGACAGCCAGACCAGTTAGAAGAAAACACTTGAGTGTGAGGCCTGTCTGGAAAATGAAGCCTGCACTGTGAAGCTGAAGGGCAGAGTCTTGCCCCAGATATCTGACAGGAAACGTTTGAGGACTCATGTATAATGCTGTTTGTAGCATGCTCAACAGTTTTCATGTGGAGGCAAACGGAGGAGATGGAATAAGTTGATCAAAGCTTGTGAGAAAAGAGCTGACAAATCTGTGCATTAATTTAATGACTTAACAAAAGCATACTTCAGAGGTTTGGACTTCTCTACAGCTTCTTGAAGTGAAGCATTAATTTATTTTACAAAATGTAATTGCTAGCTTCAGATGAAGCTATAATGTTGTAATTGAGGTGATGTGTATAATTTAAAATTCAGATGCCTTATATATTCTGTCAAGCTGGAATTGTGAAAAGGAGCAGCATCCAGTATATGCTGATTTTCTCTACAGGTTTTTTGCCTCAAAATTACAGTATATGCCTCACGCTGTGAAGAGACCAAAGATTTCTATGGGTTGTTGACCTTACTATGTCTAGCATAAGAAACCTGAGCAGGAGATAAATAATACTATATTGGAAAAACTGACAGGACTTGAAGAGGTACGTTTAACGGAGACGATGAGTAACCTTTTAGAGAAAGGTTATTAAGTTCTAGATGTACATGTGGAATGAGAAAGCATTGAACATGAATTATATATTGTGTAACATATGTAGTGATGTAAAATCCAATATATGTCACATAACATTCTTCCTGCGAGGGGAACAGTGATTGTCTAACAGTTAATGTATTTATGTTGGAGCAGATGCATCACAAATATTACAGGTTTTTTGATGACAAACACAATTTTGTTATTAAAAAAAAAAATTAACATCTGTATGATGAATACTGCTTTTCCCAGGATGTTTACACACGTTTTTTTGAAGAATACGTGTATTGTTTTGATTTTGGCCCTTTAATGTACTGATGGGAAAAGGTTACTGCAAGACGTCTGTATTTTGAGAAGTTCCATAGTTAAAGAATAGTTCTGCAATTGAGCAAGGACCTGTGGAAGTGTGTGTGCGTTTTTATACACAGCTTGCTCTGCCTGGCTGCCTCACCAAAACCTGTGCTGTGCCCACGTGTGCTCCACCAGGAGCCTGGTCAGGACCCCCGAAGTGATGATCGGTTGGTGATCAGAACAATGTTTAGGTAATGTTGACATACAGGTGGATGGCACGTGCATTTCCTTCACCTCCAGCGATAAAGCTGGATGACAAACACCCAACAGAATGTGCTGCAAACTTTTATCTTCTGATCATTTATTTATTCATGAGGATTAGAATTGAGTTTGGGAATTTTTTTTTCCTGACTAATATTAATGCCTTCTATTGCATTGACATTTATAACCATAGTAACTATTATACCTCTTCAAAGGTATAATTGGGTCAGCAGGGATATGGTAAAGACCAAGTTTTGTTACTGTAGACTTCAATTTTTTTATTACAGGAAATAAAGTTTAATAAGAACTAGAATGATATAAAGTTGTATTCCCAAAGCAGAGACAAGACTCTGGAATAGAAGGACCGTAAAGGTACCATTATGTGGTGGGAGTGTATTTCTCCCTCCTGCACTGCATCAGTGCGTTTTCCCTCTTCCTTTAATTCAACATTATGTGAAAAATGGGAAACAAAGATAATTTGCATTTTGAACATGCTTACTTCTGCTTTATTTGCCCTGGAATTAATGAATTCTTTGCCTGGGGTGACTTTGTGAATTTGGTGGATTGATGACCAGAAAGCTCTGTGCCCCAAAAGAAGTTAATGATCTTTCCAGCACCCCTGGCATGACTCATGGTACCTGGAGCTCTTTCTGTGAGCCTAGGCCAGTGTGGAAGCTGGTTTGGTACTTTGTCCCCAAGATACAAAAAACAAAATACAGACAGAAACATCAACTTCCATTTTTTGCTTCTTAAGATTTCCATTCAATTTAACACCTTATTTACCTTTTTATTTCAGATATCCTTGCTGCCTTTTGGTATTGCTGTATAAAATGATACTATTTGGGGGAAAAAATTGTATTTTTCCAATATGGAAATAAGGAAATTATTAGCAGTTTTATTAGAAATATTTTCAGTTGGACTAATGTCATCAGTGCATTGAATCTTAAAAGGTCCTAAAGTTAAAAGACAACTGTGTGTCATTCATAACTGTCTGTGTCATAGAAAAGGCAGCATTTTTGGTCAAATAACAGTGTTTTAGATTATGTATCTTCCCTTAAAGTTTTTACTTTGTAGAACTGGAAGTTCTTCATGTAGAGCCACTTCTTCCCCTGTGTTTAATAAGACAAAGCATTTGGCGGAGGGGGGAATGCCCTAATAAATTCTTTACTCAGCGTGGGACCATTATCTGTTGCTTTCCTTTTCTCTGTAAAAAAGCAAAGGGAGCTGAATTAATTCATGTGGCTTAATTATACACATTAGGTCATAGTCTCCAGCCTTAAGTATCACTTCTGGCTCTTTCCCCATGCTTTATTTGTGTGTAGAAATTTGATTGTAATGTTGCATCTGCCCTGTTCATCTGTTTCTGTGTTAGAACAATGTCTTCAGTGTTTTAGCACTTGGTTCTGAAATTGCCTTTCTTTCCTGATCTGTTTTTAAACTGATTTGAAGTCTTTATTTCAGCATTTGAGAAAATTCTGCTGCTTTCTGGATTTTATGTTTCAGCTGCAAATCTAAAGTTATTAAAAAAAACCCAAAAAACAAAACACTGGCTGTACTTAAATACATCTGTGGTGCTCACAGATTGTCCAGAAAAGAAGTCTGAACTGATTCCAGCTTTTTCACTTTCTATGTTTCATCTCTAATATTGCTGTCTTTTTCCCTAAGGTATGCTGGGGATTTTTTTCTGACTTGGGTGCTGAGCAGAGGTGAAGCTTCAACATTCATTTATGCCACCTACTTTTTAATGCCATTTGCTTGTCACTAGGCAGTATTTATCCTTTAACTCTTGATTAGGTTTGCTTAAGCCCCAGTTTCCATTGCTCCTGCAGTTCATGGCATGTTTTGTCTCTCAGTCTGTGGTTCCACAGCCCTCCTGCTGACTGACTCAGCATGGAGAAGCAACAGCGGTTCAGCTGAATCTACCATGTCCCAGCTGGCAAATATCCTCTGCTTTCTTTTGTCATCAGCCAGCGGTACACACCCCCACACCTTGTTAGAAAACAGGCCAGGTATAAAGGCAGAGCTTGCGTTCCTTTTCCCGGAAAGCAAACTTCGCCCAATATTCATGTCAAGCTCATCTCAGTGATCTTTTTCATTATCCCATTTGATGTTTCGTCAAAGCTGTTTCTTCCTTTGTTGGAGCACTTTTCTATTGCTTGAAGTGAAGGCTGTGGATTCATATTTAGCATTTATCCTTTTAAACCTGAGTGAAGTACAAATAATCCTTTGCTCTGTTGTCTAATGCTCTTGCAGCTAAGCAGTATAGAAAGGAGGAGGCAAACTTTGCACACTACCATCTGTAACCAGCTAGTTCTGCCATTCAGTTTTTAGTTTGCTTGGGGCAAATAACTATCAAGTATTAAAGCATGCAAGAGATCTAATTTTTTCATGAAGTGAGTTACCAGCAGTTCACTGGAAAGGTTATTTTTGCTACAGGAGATGTAAAATTTCCTAGAGATGATTTTGGGAGATGCAATCCTTTCATTAGAGTGAAATCTGTGAAAATAGTGGGCAGATGTACTGCTACAGGCCAACTAAATCTGGGATGATGTTGTAGTAGCACTCTTGCTTTGCACCAAGACTAGTAGATCACAGTAGCTGCAGATGTTTGTGAGAGAAAAAGAGTGTGGTTGAAGAGTAGCGGAGGAGATTTGGGAATCAAGCAGTTTCCAACTCCTGCATACTTGTGTTATAATCCTGAATTATGCCAGGCTCCTTCTAACTCTTGATATTGAACAATGACAGTCCTTTCTATACTTGGTACACCCTGAGTAGTCCCCTGGTTTAGGAAACCAGGTGGTATTGGGATGAATAGACCAGAAGACAAAGAAGTTGCAGCAATTTTGATAGCTTTAGAAAGCACAGTATTGCTCTGCCTGGTCCAGTTTGATAGGGTGGGTTCCTACAGTGTCCAAAGACTCTTGAAAGTGTGTAGCTGATGGTTTTTCATCTTGGAAAGGAGTGTGTGAAACAATGCTTAGGCATGGAATAGCAACCTTGTCATGCGAGTAACAGGAAGGCTGAATAGGCTGGCTGACTCCAAGTAACTTCTTCAGCAACTTCAGACACTTGGGCTGAAAATTCCTCTACTAGTGTTTGTCTGCGAGGAAGCAGTACTGCCAACATTATGTTGAAAAGCTCTGGGAAAAAATGGTGAGTGTGCAGGTTTTTTAAACTCAAAAGGATTCTGCAACTGCAACTGCAACAGCTCATGTCTTGTTTCTCACAGCCTCACTCACATAATTTTCTACCTCCCTGCACCTTTTTTCACTATAATTCCATCCACAGTGATACAGGGACTGAATTCTCATTCCTGCATACCAATGTGTGAAGGAAAAGAAAGGGACTGCAGTTTCTATTTCTAGCTCACCTAAGGAAACTGGAATCTGTGTGCACAAAATGAAGCTGCTCCGTAGATATCCAGGTTGAAATAAATTGCTCTTTTTTTTTCACCATCCTGTACCTCGTTATTGTTCAGGTTTGTAAGTGTTGGTGTCAATATTCAGTGAGAGCTAGCTCTGAATGTTGCTGCAAGGAGCCCGGCACCAGCGATGTTACACTCAGCTCCCTCTCCCAGCCTTTGGCTGCAGCTCCAGTGTTGTGTCATCGGTTTCAAACCATTTAAAAAAATCCTTACAATAGTATATATTATTGTTTGTACAGATGCCTAGTCCTTTTTTAAGGCTGCCTGATCCCATGATTTCAAGGCTATGGTATGACAGTTCAGCAGTCTGTCATTGCATTGTGTTCCTTGCCTTTTATAATTTTAGATTTGCTGCCTCTTGGTTCCACAGCAGATGTCAATGATCGGGAATAATGACAGTGAATAGGAGTGCTTGACCTACAGATACACCTTGCAGTTAAAGGCTGTGTATTTTGTATTGTCTGGTTTCTCATTTTCTGAAAATGTACCAGTTATTTTTCTAAGTGGTCACTTTTCCAAGGCCTCTCACTGTTACATCTGTCTGTGTGCCTTGATATGGGTAAGCAAATGGCTCAAAGTGCTTGTGTGAAGATATTCCCTCAGTGTGTGCCCACTTTTCACTTGTGCTGCTAAACCAGCAGCCATGGCCTCTGTGTGGGGCTGGAGTGAGGGGATGATCCTTTCTTCCTGCTCCTCACCTGGAGATAACTTGGTACATTAGACCTGGTAGTTCTTAAAGCCAACACCCCCCTCTGCCCTCCTCCCACCCCCCAACAAAAAAGAACCCCCAAAAAACCCAAAAGCACCCAAATACAGGTAAAAATTGGGTTTGGAAATAAAAAAAGGAAAAACAATGACTTCAGCAACAGTTAGTAATCTCTGCTGAAGAATGTATCAGAGAGAAGTAATATTGGCAGCAGGAGGGCTCCTGCAGTTGTGATCTTAACAAATTGCTATGGATCTGATTTGGCTATTTATTATCGCTAATCCTAGTGGTCTACCAGGAAGGAAGGAAAATAATTACTAATGACAGATTTTAGTTAAAGTTAATTTATTGGTGGTGAGACTAATTGTGTGTTCCAGGTGTTCATCAGTTTAGCAAGACAACATTTAACTATCAAATGTTCCAATTACAGTGTGGTTAATTAAACATGATTAAGCTGTTGAGTTTACAAACATGCAACTAATTATATATAATTACACTCATAGTAGCTTTATGGTATGCAGCATGCAAGATAGATGTGATATTTAAAATGTTTTGTAAGATTTTGTAAATCTGCTCTTAGTAAGAAACTGCCATATCCTTATACACTAATACATAAATATTGACAGCTTGCTGTGTTTTTAAGCTAACAGTCTAAGTCATGTGTGGATTGGCAAAAGCTGGTGGTTCTTTGCTACTTAAATTCTTCTGGTTTTTGATGCTGTGTGATCAGTATTTGTCGGGAGCTGCAGGTGGTTGGATCGCTCTTCGGAGCAGCTCCACAGGAGAAGTTTCGTGACGGGAAGGAGTGTGTTCTGGAGCATCGAGACTCTCTGGGCACGGTTTGCAAGTCTGGGCTTTAGTGCTGAGTTTGCTGTGTTTCCCTGAGAGGGAGAGCTGGCCGTGCAGTGGTACCTGGAGATGTTCAGCCATAGCCAGGGGCAGGGTACAGGGAGAGACCTCCTACCCTTGAAGCCAGTGCTCTAAAGCAAAGGGGAATCGCTGAACTGAGTAACGGAGGTGAATGAGTTACAACAGGTCCCTCCACTTTTCCATCTCTGTCACAAGGGGCGGGAGGCGTTGCCCTGGCCTGGGCCCTTGGCGCGCCCCGGGGGCCGTCAGCCCTCAAGACGGTGCCGCGGGGGCCGGTGGCCTGCAGGACGGCGGACGGCAGCCTGCAGATGGCGGCCGGGGGCCCACGAACCAGGGGCCGTCAGCCGACGAGATGGCGGCCGTCGGCCGGGGGCCCCGACGAGATGGCGGCCGGGGCCCCGACAAGATGGCGGCCGGGGGCCCGACAAAATGGCGGCCGGGGGCCCCGACAAAATGGCGGCCGGGGGCCCTGACAAAATGGTGGGGAGACAGGCGTGTCCTTGCTTGCTTGACTCCATCCCTGTGTGTCTGAGCACTCAGGAGAATGTCACATTTGCTGCCCAGGAGATGTTTCACAGGTGTCATGGCTACACAGATGAAAATAATGAAGCATCTTCAGTCCTTCTTCCTCTGGCATTCAGTTTCATGACCATCCATTTCAAAATACTCCAATATTATCAGCCAACAACTAGAACTGCATCGTAATACCAGGCAGCTCAGGTAAGAAATCATGTACTTTCCTCCTTGATAATCAGTGAGCATTAGTTTAATCATTAGTAATGAAATTAAATGAATATCAGTAAATATATTTAAATAATTTTTAATGGTGCTTTTAAAATTTCTAGTTAATTTATGCTGATAAAGGTGTTTTCTCTTGTTCTTTTTGCGTGGTGAAGTATATATTGGAAAGGGAGAACAGTTCCTTATCTAATGGAAGTTAATACAGACATCTACCTCTAGAAAGCACTACTAAATAGGAATACTACACGTATAATGGATTTATAACTATCATGGGTTTTCCTAAACCAGGAGTGCACTGTGTTAAGTGAGCTGTTTTTAATTGTTTTGTCCTGCATTGAAGTGGAATTTTGCATTGAGTTTTCCTGTCCTGTTAAGGACAATCACCTTGGGCTGTCAAATACAGGCCTGAGGAGCAGTGTGGCTGTGCCGGGTGAGTGCCAGCCTGACAAGATGTCTTGTTTGGGCAGAAAAGTCCTTTCATCCCCTGTTGTGGAGAATCCAGAGCTGGCCCTTGGGTAGAGCAGGCTCTGCTCTTGCCCCTGGCCGTGCTGGCCTCCTGTTCTTTGTCCCTGGTAATTGGTAGAGAAATAATTTCGCCTCTGAAGGCCTACAAATGGCATTACAAAGTTTAATCTTTTTTACTTTGTCTTTTTGTGAACACTAAATTACAATGAAATAAAAGAGAATGAAAATAAGGTTTTATCATGTGCTTTTCAGACAGTTTTTATACTTGCCTCTAACTAGAAGGTTAAAAGAGCAAAATAATATTGACTAAGTGTCTGGTCTTTACTTAAGGGCTCTTGAAAGTTAATCAATCAACTTGTGCCCTAAACAGTGTTAGCTTTCTGGTTCAGAGGGGCTGGGGAAAAATTCACCTGGCTTTTCTGGCTTTTGAGAAAATGGCAGGGCTAGAAGCAAACTATGATGAGCTTGTTTGCTTGTGCCTTGATGGGATTAAGATGGGATGTTGTACTTTGACTAGGATGGTGTTTTCCTTGTATTTAATTGACCATTGCAGGTTGTGAACAGCCCATTAGCTAATGTATTTATGTGTCTTTAGGCTACTGCTGAGTGGCTGGCTGATAGTCTCTTCATCTTCCATTTGTTACAGAAAAGCTTAAGGTAATTTGAGTGAGTTTGGGGAAAGCACAGCAAAAAGGCAGAAAGGTGGGTTTTCTTGTTGTGCTTATTAATATGGAACTATAAGTTGAAGGCTTTGTTCAAGAGCATTAAAAAGCATAGACTTTTAATGGAATTGTAAGAGAAACAACTTCTAATCCCTATTACTCAAGTATTCTATCACTGAGACTTTCTTCTTGAAAAATGAACAGGGATGTAAAAGACCTTGTGACCTCCAGACCTCCTCTGGTGCTGTAGCTCACCTCTGGACACATCAAAGCAGGACTAGGCAGGGAGAAGGGGGACCTCTGGCTTTGGTACAGCTGTGGGGTGATTTGGCTGGCTTTGAGAAAAGAGCCTGGTGATTTCTGCTTCTCTGTCAGTAATGTGGATGAGGGCTTCTCCCCAGCCCAAGTGTGAGCCATGACCCTTTATATTGCCTCAATGAGATGTAAGGATGGCTGTTTGCATTCAGGTGTTTATTAGTTGTAGATGTTAGCAACATTAAGGTTTTCCGTTTATGTTAATACACGTGCGTTGGTGCGTGTATTGTAGCAGGATTAGATGGTTTTCATTTAGAGGGTTTTTCTCTGCTAAAAACCCCGCAAACACACTCCCCAGACAGCCACAATTTTTCTCCATGAATTTTTAAAATCCATCCAAGGAGCCTGTTTATCTAGTCTGGAATAAATTGCTCCAGATGGAAGGGAAGGGATCTTCCTGTCTGGCCTCTGGATTCCGCCTGAGCTGCTGGTCCCATCCTGTTGGGGTGGCAGCCCAGCTGTGCTGGCAGCAGTGCCTCACCTCCGCTACAGAGGGGATGGGACTGCCACCTTCACAAGCAGGCAGCAGTTATTTGGGGTTAGAATTAATAAATCTTCCAAAATGTGGGTTTGATCTGCTTTCCACTATACCCTAATTGCATTAAATGTAGTGGAATGTGAAAGGATGGTGTGATGGAATGGGAGAAAAAAGAAGGTTTCAAAACAGGCTTGACCTTTGAGCTCCGGTTTACTGCTTTGGGAAGGAAACCCCTGCTCTTGCCTCACCCTGGTTTCCTCCCTGTTCCAGGTTTGTGGCTTTGCCCGTTGGATGATGTGTGTGACAGCTGGACTGGTGTTTTTAATGTTGCTTGTTTAGAGTGTGCAGTCCCCTTTCCCTCCCTCCTCCCAGGGAAGTTGCTGTCCGGTTTTATCCGGCTTTGGTTGTGAGATGTGGATACTGGTGCTCACTGCTGACTTCTGGGTGAGATCTTTGCCTTCAGGTTTCTGGGACCAGCTTAGTGGTGGAGCAAGCTAAAGGTTATGTTTGCCCAAAGCCTACTAAAACAGTGGAGGGAAAGGAAAAAGAAAGTACAGCAAAATGCATGAAAACCTTGAAGAAACTCCAAAGAAGCCACTTAATGACTGAGGAAAGGGCTGAGTAAAAGACAAAAGAAAATTACTTGAGAACACAAGTAAATGGCCGTAAAATGGGTATTTATACATGAGCAGATTGGTGAAGACTTTCTCTCTGCTTCCAGTGTGTGGTTAATAAAAAAAACCTTGAGAAGGTTTTTGTTCAGTTCTGATTACTTGAGCAGAGAGAGAAGAAATGGAAAAAAAAATAGCTAAAATAAAAGCACCTGACTGTAGCAGGCAGTGAAGGTGAGCAGGAGTGGGTTGATGGCACTTTGGCCTCATCCTCTTCTGCACCAAGCCAGAGGGTGGTTTTGCCCTTGATGTCCCAAAGGGGATTGTGTCACCCATCCACATGAGTGGTGCTTTTTCATAATTACTCTGAAAATAACAGGATGTGATCACAGGCCCGAGAGAGCATTGGGAGACTGCCCACATGTGCTTTAGTCCTTATTTTGCCTTTGGGAGGCATGAGGTGCCAGGGGGAGCTGCAGGGCTGAGGAGAGGCTGGGGTGCCCCAGGCTGGGCATGGCCAGTTCCAGCAGCCCTGCGGCTTGAACCTCACCCAGCCTATCAGCCCTGCCTGAGGCACCTTGGGGACACAGAGGTGAGAGGGAGGGAGCACTGCCAGGGGCCAGGAGAGGCAAAGGAGTTGGGAGTGAAGGAGACAGGATGAGTTGTGGAAAAGGAGATAAGGGAGAGTAATTTGTTTTTGTTTCTTGCCATCCAAAACTAGTTTAATTGGCAAGAAATAACATGAATTTTCCCCAAGTTGTATCTGTTGTGCCTGAGATGGCAATTGGTAGGGGATCTCCCTGTCTGTATTAGTGTTTGTATTTTCACCCGTCAGTTTTTTCACCGTGTTTTCTCCCCTGCTTTTCTGAGGAGGGTGAGTTAGAGAGTGGCTGGGCAGGCATTCAGCAGCCACTGAGAAATATTTAATTGATCTCTAAAACATACTTGTGGGGGGGTTTAGATGTAGTAGTTCTGGTACTGACCACTGCTGGGATCTCTTGTGCTCTCCAGCATGCAGGTCCTAAGGAGCTGCCCTGAGGCACTTGTTCTCCAGGTGTGTCAGGAACAACAATGGAAATTGTACCACACAGCAGCCCATATATGCAATTAGATATTAAATTGTCTGCCCTGAAGCAATGAGTGGATCGCTTACATATATATTAATGTGTACTTCCTAAAAAGTATTTCTCCTTTTTAATTTTTAAAATTGATGTATTCACAACAGGTGGTTTTGGGCCAGCATTTTGCTGCCTCTGAAAGAGGAGAACTGCAAGCAACATGGTGCAGCTCTCAGGGGTACAGCAGAAGAGATGACAGCCCTGCCAAAATTCATGCCAGATCGGTAAGGCCAGAGAAAGAAGCTGAGAAGCACAGAGATGCTATTAGCCATCAGGGTTTGTATATTTGAATATGCACAATTCACTCACACAAGGAACAGCAAATGCTACAAAGCCAGAACTTTAACCTGGCAGGTGTCTCTAGGCTGCATCCCCACTGAGTTTGGTGGTATTTTAATAGGTCTTGGGTGTGTGAGTGAGAACAGGATGTGACCTGCTGTTAAGCAAGCACAAAACAGTTAAACATTAATTGTGGAAAGGACAATCCTTACTGTTGCCTGGTTTGAGATATTTGGTACCCAGGGGTGTGCAGCAGCTTCTGCTTGGAAATGGAAACACTGAATCAGGGAGTGCATTTTGTGGGAACTGCAGGTGGCAGTAGGGGCTAAGTTTTACAGAAAAGATGTTTTAAACTGCTGTTCTCCACAGTAACTTGGCATATGGCAAAAATTGGCATCTCTGCAAGAGCCTTCTCTTAAAGCCAACACTCCATGTTTTTAAGGACTTGTCAGTTCCTTTCAGGTGCAATGTTTTCAGTAAGCATAATGACACTACACGTTCCCTTTGGAATGCCCTGCATTGCTTTTCCCTAGGGGGGGAGGGGGTTTTTGTGTTTATTCCACAGCATTTGCAGTGCTCTATAAATGTTCATTGAACTATGCTTTGATTTATTGTGTTTCAACCGAGTAAGTAACCTATGTGGTATATACCTTACATTTACCACAATCAAAATTGTGTCTATTTGAATTTAAGAAGTGGGTCAATTGCTCTGAGTTAACCGTAGCACTTTGAAGTCCTATGTGTTACACAGAAAGACCTTGAACAGATCTGAGTGAACTTAAATACAGGGCATTTTAGCAGTCTCAGTTTGGTTTCTAGTCACTGAGAAGACTTCAATTCAACGATTAGCAAAGAAATAATGAACAGACTGTTGTCCCCTGTGCTCTATGTATTTTTGACTTAGGAGTTAGTTACCTGTCATCAAGGGCTTTCTCCTTTAGGATATGCATTTATTTGTCTGGTTCAGTCAGAATAAAGACTGTATTTAGGTTTATTGCACATCATGGGGAACTTGAGAGAGACAAAGCACTGAAATAAAGGTGGGCTTGTGTGGTTCAGACAGCTCATTGTATAAACAGACACATGGCAGTGTGCTCTGTGTATGCTGGGATCAGCTGGCAGGGTGTGTTATGTGCATGAGTATATTTTAAATTAGGTTATTCTGTCTTATGATTAATCTGGAAAAACTTTCCCAAACACCTGAGGTTGCTATTTCTAAGCTCTGAGGTGAGGCTTAGTACAGACAAATCAGTGTTTAAAAAGTACTAATTGCTGCTAGTGATAAAGTTGTACCATAATAAGTGAAAATCCCAGAGAGACTCATGCTGATGAGGCAGGGTCAGTTAAAAATTTGCAGTAAATGTTCTTGGTAGCATGTTTTCCAATTAAAAAGCAATAGTAAAGTACTTAGATGTATTGCTGGGAATTAAATACTTCTCTAGAGCTAATTGCTTTTGTTGGTAGTTTTTCAGATGTACACTAGAAAGACTACAGATAGTTTGGACTGCGAAGGACTCAGCCGTGTTTTGAGAGCCTTCCCTGGCACAAAGCACTGTGATGTTGTTTTTCCCCCCTGTGCTTCATCCTTGGTGCAGAGTGCTGATTACAAGCCATATATCTGCACATACCACCCCTGGTCAGAGCAGGAGTGTCAGGGAATGTCTGTACGGGAGCCAGCACTGTTGGAGAGCACGTCCCAGCCTCCCAGTGGGAAATACCAGCATACACCATGATGTACAACTGTATTACCTATTAAAAAGCGATTATTTAGGGCATGTAGAAAAGAGAACACCTTATAAATTAAGCAAAGAACAAGATGCATTTTAATAACTGTTCCTGTGTAATGGAAACTCTTGGAGTGTGTACATAGTGTTTTACTGTCAGTATGCTGCTGTTGGGGAGGAGACCGGGGAGGGGGCTCAGAAGGGAAAAAGGTGTTCTGTGCACATATTCAATCACAGTTTAAAGAGAATTAACTCAAGCTGCAGTCATGAGCCCTTCCTATTCCCTTTTCACAAACATTTGTCTGAATTTATTTAACTGAATAGCTCCTGAGAGCAAATGCCAAGGTTGTGTTGCCTGCCCCGAGTGCCAGACTTGACTTGCGTGCAAGAATGTGCCCATACTTGTCAAATCCAGGGAGAGCTAGAGTGCCCTGTGATTTACCTTGACAATTATAATCAAAGCCACACAGCTCAAATGATGAATGTTTGATCTTCAGAGCTTATAATAAACACAGAGAAGAAACACCCCAGAAGCTATTTTATTGAATAAATTTAAATAATGCATTAATTTTAGAAAATAATTGCATGTGAGTAAATGGCTAAGTTAATCAAAGTATTAATTTGTTCAGCTCTTAGGGATATGTAAAAACTTAAATAATGTGTAAATACCACATTTGGCAGGTGCAAACTTAACACAAAGTATGAGTTGGATGTAGTGCACACACAGCTGAAGAGAGACTAAGCAAATATGTTTTAATGATGCTTGATGGGGGGCCAATAATCATCAGGTTTGGGAATGGTATAGGAAATTGCACCATTTCAGTTTCAGTGCATCAGTTAATGCATATTTCCCCCAAGACCAACACTTACTCTTGACTCCAAGTCGATACCATGCATGAAGATGTGCTGGTGACAGACAGCCTTTTGGCAAAACTTCTTGCCTGTAATAAGTTAAATGCGAGGTGCGTCTCTGTTTATAAAGCATCCCAACTGTGCAACTTAGCTAGAAAAGAGAGAAAAGGGAGAGGTGCCACTGGCATGTGAAATGCCCCTGCAGTGGGTGCCAGAGGTGATGGGAAGTGGGTGAGGCAGCAGATGAGTGTTTGCCCCTCTGCTGCCTCTGGACTCAGCACTGGCGAGCAGGACCCGTGCAGTGCAGGCAGGTTGGGATGGAGCTTTCCAGAGGCTCCCTGGGGAGCTGGGGAAAGTGGTCTAGGAAGTTATGAACTGAATGTAAGGTGGCTCTGTAGCAAATGTGTGTCTGGTGGCAGAGGTTGAGGGCTGGCACCAAGCTCTGGTGGCCTTTGCTGTAGTTTGGGCACCCCTCAGAGCCCATCAGGGTGTGCAGGGTCACTGAAGCTGTGCTGAGCAAACAGAATGGTGGTGTTATGCCTGCACAAATGACAGCACAGAAAGTGGGTATTTAAAGTTGAAGTTAATGTGCCTCTGGTCCTACTGTGCCTGCTTTGTGTACGTGATATATTCATGGGGAGAAGTACTGTGTTCTTTCCTAGACTGACAGGAGATTTTCATTTCTTACAAAGCACCAGTCTTGATCTGATTTGGTTATTTCTATCCTGGCATGTGGCAGTGGTGTGGTATATTAACAGTCTCACAGCAGTCTTAAGTAGGCTCAAATGAAATTAATGTGAGTATTAGTCAAATACTGTCTGACAATTTTCTTAGGCTGTACTCTGACAAGAGTTGTGGTTGGGAAATTATGATTTTCTTTTGTTATTTCATTTCACTTAATATTGATGTGTGGGGCGATATATATGGTGGTTATTTTTTAGAGTAGATTCTTTATCCTGACTCAGTCAGGGACTGGAGTCTGGTATTTGTATTAAATATTGTATCAAGTGATTTGCAGTAGCTGTGGGGTTTAGTGGGATGAGAGCTATTTGTTTTTACTCAGAAACCTGTGGTTCCTTTTGTTAGGGCTTTGGATTGCTTTTATGCTCCATTCTCACAGGAGAAATGCAAATGCTGCTGAAAAACTATATTTTGATTACAGACAAAGATACCAAAAAAGCATTACAGGAGAAGTTAGGTTTGCCTGTTTTTTGCCAGATTTATTTTGAAGTATAGAAATTATGTTCCATTGCCCTCCTGCTGAGGAAATAGCACACAGAAGCTTGGATGAAAAATGCAACTCTGCAGCCACTGTTGGCCTGGGCTTTAGTGGTCCGGTCCTGTAGGAGATTACAGAGAGACACCCCAGGGAGAGCAGGACCTAATGGGGATTTTGGGTGGGATGTGGGAAAAGCAGACTCTGCATGTGCTGAATGTGAAGAAGCCAGCACGTGATTTTTGAACCTGGACTGGCTGAGATGCTGGGCAGCTCACTCAGCTGAAGGGGGCTGTGTCTGAGCAGGTGAGGAGGGAGGTGTCTGAGCTGCTTGCTCAGGGCTGCTTTTCCCATAAGCAGGAGCCACCAGGCTGCAAATTGGAATTCCCTATGGCTTCCCCTTCGTTTTGGTGGTGGCTCTCAATTCTTGCCCAGCCCCACTGTGATGCTGGGGAAAACTCCCTGCAGCCCCACCATGCTCCCTGCACGCATAACCTTCTGTTCCTCCTTGGTTTATTTATTGTCACTCATTAAAGTAAATTTATGGATTTAATGCTGTACCCCCCTGCGAGGGGGTGACCCTGTCCTTGGGCAAGGCTGTGCTCCCAGGTCCACGTGACACTGTCTGGATGTGATGCTGGTGACTTCCCTGGCTTGCCTGGCTTTCTTTACCCATCGAAGCTTCTGAAATACGCATCCTTCGGATTTCACTGTCACCAGGTAATCTGATCAATATAACAGATGGCTGCCAAAATTCACATGGGCCCTTGGAGCTGACACAGGAGGTATATTACATTATGGACTGGCCTGTTGCACCTTAGGTTATTTCCTTATTCATGCAGAACAGCTATTTTGTTCTGTCCTGCATCTCCTGAAGAAGAACAAGGAGAAGTAATGAGAACATTTTGTGGAGGAAAAAAGGACCTCCTTAGCCTATTGAAAGACATGCAAACTCCATTTCATCTTGACTTATAAATCATCGCTAGAAAAGTTCTGTAGTTCTGCTTTTCTTGGTATCTGGTGCATTAGGAACAGAAAGCAGTGCATTTAATGTTGTATACTTAAATGTGCTGGCATTTATCTATTTAGCCATGTTTACTAGAGTAATTGCAAGTCAGATTAGGTGTGATGCTTGCTGACCTTTAAAAAAGGGCCCAAAACAAAAGGCAAAACAACATTTACAAATGTTATGCTGAACAAACCCTCAACTACTTGCCATGATCTCAGTATTTATTCATATAAGGAAAGCAAAAGACTTGATGAAGACAAAAGGTGTTCTGGTATGTCCCAGTAAAAATTTCAGCTGAAGTGACTTGGAAAGAAAAAAGCCCAATGCAATTTTCTTCTGTGATAGCTAGGGGAAAAAAGCAATCCTTCAATTACAATTTTGAAAATACAGAATAATCAGTGCTTGCAGCAAAATTAGGATTCCCCTGGTATTTTTCAATTGTGACTTAACTGTTAAACCCTGATTAACTTAAGTACAAGTTTGTTATTTAAATGTGAAAATTACTTACGGTAGCACAGGACAGAAATTGGAACTCAAAATATTCATATTTGCTATTTATCTACTGGTTGTCTCCCATGGAAGCAATTAATTTGAGCACTTGGATCTTTTCATGCATTCTGTGGGATAGTTTTATACAATTTACATAGAGAAATTGTTCATTTCTACGTTACACCTGATGCACTGAAGAAGTTTCCCCATAGTGACATTGCAGGCATTGCCTGTTGAAGTTCCATGGAAACCCTGCCTTCCTGCCTTGCCTAGTGGCTGCCCCAGCCCCTTCCTAGCACGAGGAAAAATTCTCTTCCCATCACAGAGAACTGCAGCTGGGGGCCCTTTCAGTCCCAGTTTGGGGCAGCTTGTGCCCATGGATGAGTGTAAAACCTGGGCAAATTGGGTAGCTGGAGAAACCGCTGCTGCTTTTAATTTGGGCTGAGGCCAGGGGCTCAATGGGGTGGCAGTGCTCCTCTGAGGATGGGTATTGGCAAACTTTGGAAGCTTTGGGATGACTCTATTCCAGAATAGAAAAATTTGCCCAGGTGTCAGTATTGCCACAAGTGATCCCCTGCATCTGTCCTTGTCAGCTGATTTGGAGATTTGCTTGGTTTTGTCTCCCCTGAGCATTCATATGTATGAGAGAGAGATCGTATTAATTTTCCTCCATCAAATGCAGCGTCTTCTCAGCATGGATCCTGTGCATGTGTGTTCCCTTTGGAATGCTTTAATAGCATGGACACAAAAGCAAACATTTTGGCTGGGCAACAGAACTGTCATACAGGTTTTCCCCACACCATCTGTAGTGGGCTGTAATTTCTTCTTCCCTTTTACCAGGAACACTGGAACTGCTCTGTCACTGGTGTTATTTCTCTCCCAAAGGACAAACTAAGGCTGATTCTCCTTTGGATGAGAGTCAACTTCTGTCCCACCCCTGCCTATGCAAAACTGTATATGCTCACCCTGGTATTTTACGGTCTCTTGTCTGTGACCAGTTGCATTTCCATGGTGCTATCAGATATATTCCAAGACCACTGCCTGTTTTGCTTTCCCAGAGGACTCACCCTGACGTTCCCATTGAGGTTTAGTCAAGGAAGGACAGTGTGCTCTGGGACAGCATGCTGACTGGCTGTAGCCCAATATCTGAGTTACAGGTCTCAGGGTATCTTCTTTTTTGTCAAGCAGGGTCCTCTTGTTTCTCAGAAATACTTCATAATAAAAAATTACTTTGGATTTCTTGGCCATTACACTTTTTGAATACCTGTTTGAGAAGAAAGTGGGTTCAGTGATGCCCATTGGTTGTAGTAGCTTGCAATACATTTTGAAAAATAGCTCTTGCTTGGCATTTATGGTTTGTTGCTTATTCTGTGTGTGCTGTTTGTCCAAACACCCACAGCTGAAGATTATGGGCATTGCAGTAGCAAAGCCTAGCAATTACATCCCCTTTCCTGTTCTAGCCCAGAAGCTAATCCCCTTGTCCCTTTGTTTCTCTTCTTTGTTCCCTGATAAAAAGGAAAATGCCTCTGGCCTGTCACCTTGGCTTTACATTTTAAAAGTTCTGCATGCTTTTTTAAAGATGGACAGAATTTTCCATAGGGAACTGGCACCGCATCATGTCTGCAGGACCTCTGTCCTGAGGCAGACACTGGATTAATGTCTTTCACACAAATTTAGAGGCACATGCAGAGAGGGAGAGCAGATCAATGTTTAATTATGCAAATAGTCTTCTAGGCTTTAATATTAAACTGGCATAAACCTGTCATAACAGCTATGCTGGGAATAGGCCGTGAGTGAGCTGCTGTGCCTGGGTGCTGCATTAGTGGAGGGGACACAGTGGATGTGGGTACAGGCGGTCAGGGTCTGGCTGGCAGCTCCTGGCATTGCTGGAGAGCTGCCCAGAGGGCTGAGCTGCCCCCAGCTCTCGCTCACAAAGGCGGAGATGAAGTTTTTGGGTGCAAACTCAGTATATGGGTCTGGCTATAGTATAGCTTTGTACTGTGTTGTTACTTAAAGCTCTCTCAGTGTTGGTTCAGGCTGTGCATGGCTCACCTGATGTGGGTGTATGAAGACACTTGTCTCTAGTGCTCTCCTGGCAGCTGTGGCTGCAGTGACTTGCATGATGAGGGCTGTGAAGGGAAAGGTACTGCACCCTGACAAGCCTGGGCTTGGTCAGCATTTTGTTGTGAGGAGCTCATTTAATTGTGCTGGACTTGATGAGCTTATGTGGGAATCCAACTACGGAACTGCCTCTCGGCCAGTGCTTTGCCAGGAGGGTGGCAGTAAGCTCCCTTCCTTGTGGGGCTTCCCTGCAGTTTGTGAGCACTGTCCATGGAGGAACTAAGCTTTCTGGAGGATGCAGATATGGATGCACAAGTGTAACGATGATGCAAAAACTGCACCCAGTTGCAAAACTTGACATATTTTAAAACGTTGTTTCTCTTAACTCTTTAATATGGCACCTTTTCTGTTTCAATTTGAACCTTCATGGCACCATTCATACTTCTGCTCATTTTATCCCTCTGTTTCGGCATCCCTGTGTCTCACCAAATTGCTGCTGAGCCCCAGGAATTGCATTACAAAGAAATTTTAAGGAAGCACATGTATCTATTTTTCTATTTAATCTCTCCTTTCTTCCATTAGGGAGTCCCCCCAGGCCTCGGTGCTTTTGCCCAGTGCCGTGGCAAGGCACACAGTTAATATGGCTGATGTGTTTCTCTTAAAAAAGGTGGTGTTGAAGCTGTGTGGGTCTCCCTTTCCTGTGCTGATTTGTGGGACCTTTTCTGCTGTTGTTGTTTTCACTGTTTCATTTTTATAGCCTGCTGGATCCTCATGTGGGTGAGCAGAATTGCTCATCCATGAGATCCTCTGGGGGATCTCTGGGGGACGTGGTAGAGAGGGTACATTTCTGATATCCCATTTGCCTGGTGGTTGTGTTCAGCATGACTCTTGCCTTACATGACTCTTGCCTTGCATTGTTAAGATAATGGAGGAGGAAGAGGAATATTGCCTGCTGCTGTGTTAGATTAGGTAATGATTTTCTAGCTCTCGCAAGCTGTATCAGGCTTGTTTCAGTGCCCACACAGTGCCTTGATTCACTATCAAAAGAAAGTCTTGAATTATGCAAAGAGTAAGGTACGAGCGACAGAGCTACTGCTGAGCACGGTTTTACATTGCCTCTATTGAATATTCATTGTAATCAAAGATCACAACTTTGTTCTCTGGAGTTAAAATATTTTTTGGTAGCTTAGATGATTCCAATGTGCACAATATGTATTGATGCAAATATCCAGTAGCTCTGTTACTCTAAAGCAATGGGGTTTTAGGCAGTGGGCAGAGGAAATGAAAACACAAGTCATGTGGTATTTTGGGTACAAAACCAGGCACTTCAAAATGTTCATTCTTGTTCTTTGCCAATTCTTAGTTCAGAAGTCTTTGCTATTAATGCAGTTCAAATCCAGAAGATGAGCAAAGGCATTCCTATACACAAACTGAGATACCTGAGTTTAATTGCCATCCACCACGCTTCTGATGAGGTACCCATCTGAGGTATTTATTATGAAAAGAGCTGTCATGAGGTGCACGGTAGAAAATGAGAATAGTTGTCAGCGCAGGTTTGTAGAACTGTCTCATGCTTAAACACTTGCTGGGGAGGGGGAGGCTGGTTGTGTAACGAAAACACAGGCAATGTGTCTGGTTGTGAAGGGGAAAGGTTAGAAATGAAGTAGAGCCAGGATTTGCCTCTTTGCTTTTGTGATATACTAAGGCACCTGCTTTTCCTTTGGGGTCTGCATGTTTCATTAGGAGGGTTTTGCAGTAGGGAGAGAAGGTAATTGAAAACATTTTGGGCTGTGACAATGAGCTCTTTCCTCTAACAGAATCATGTTTTGCTGTTTCCACTCTCAGCTTGCTGACAAGATGATAAAAGATAGCGTGGTGTGTGTGCCTTGGTAAATAGTGCCTTACTTCCAAAGATAGGTAGATCATTTAAACAATGCTCAGCTTGAGAAGGAGGGGACAGAGTGGTGAGACTTTAATGTGCTGATACAGGAAGAGAGGGATTGATCTTTAACCAGGGAGTGGTTCATGGGGTAGGTAGAATATGAGAGCTAGATTTCTGGGCATCCCATTCTGTTTGGCCTCAGGCGTGGGACAGTCTCAGAGGCTTTTGAGGGTGCCAGTGAAATCCCTGCTGAAATGCTGCTCCTGACTGGGGTGCCAACCCTAGGAAGCAGCTGCTTGAAGGAGGCTCTGAGGATGGGAGGGAATGTTAATTTAGGGGATTTTGATCTTTCTGGTGGTTTTGTGCTAAGTAGTGGTATCCCAGTGAAGTATGAAGAGGCAGCATTGGTGGTTGGTTTCCTTGCTGCTGTTGAAGGAGGGTGAGATCTAAGGAAGGATTAGGGATAACATTTCTTTCTGATGCTTGGTGGTAGCTGAAAGCTTAGACTGCAACTCCATCGCATCAGCAGATGGACATATGTGAAGGTGAGGAAGAATATAGATGTTAGCAGAGCAAGCATATGGAGAAAGCAGAGAGGCCAGGAAGGGGGGAGGGATTAACAGATGGGAGGTAGAAAAATAGTGAGCGAGGTGGAAGGGGAGGAAAAGCCTTTCTGCCAGACACATCCCCTTTTCCATTCCCAGGAGAGGCTGTTCCCCAGCGAGGAGCTCAGGTACCTGCAGATGGCAGCTGCGACACAGGAGATGGAGTTCACTCGGTCTCAGGCAGCAAAATAAACAGCAATATGAATTCAAAGGCAAAAACCGGCCACATTTCTCAGTCAGCAGTCTGTGTCTGTCTGTGCTGCTGGGTCCCTGCTGCAAAAGGGCTTCTAGAGAGCAGACCTGATCTTCAGACCAGGGGCTGTGTGGCTGTGATACCTCTCTGTCAGGGCCAGGAAGGAACCACAACTACATCCTCATAATCCACTTAGTTAAAACAGCTGAGAAAGCAGAGGGGGAGTATCAGGCACTGCTTCCCAGCTGGCTGATGGCTGTAGCATGGAGAATGAGTTAGGGAACTACAAATGCTTAGAGGAAAGACCTTGCCGGGTTTCACTGTTCAAACCTAAATCCTTTCAGCTGGTTACTGGGTGTGGCATAGCCCTATTGTTGATGGTAACTCTGGGCCCAGGCAATGAAACATCCATGGTTGCTTGGAAAAGCCCTTAGGGGAAAAAGAGGTTATAAACTTGAATATGGCAGTGGCAAGAGCTGTTAACTGAAAAATCAACAAATGGTATTATGAATGAGCAAAGGATGACCTGGCAAACCCTTTCTCTCATCCCAATGGCATCTCTCTTTTCCTCTTTACTGCTCTGCTTTTCTGTTTGTTTAGGATCATGCAGCCAGCAGGCAATCAGACAAGGTTTTGCAGGGAATATTAGGAATAAGTGATGTGTTTTGGGGTTTGTTTGTGGGAGTTTTGGCAGCATAATAGAACAGTGCATTTTTTTCAAAACCACCTCAGTCCTGGTTGCTCTTACTGTGGATCACAGAGGATAAAAGTAAAGTGATCTGATAGCTGCACGTTATATATGATGCATTTGAATACATTTAAACACATACTGATACTGCAAACTTGCAATAAGAAAGCTAGGGAATGCTAAAAGTAGGCTGTTTGGGGAAACATTTTTGATTTTGCAGGCTGTTCCCAGCTAAAGCAAGGTGCCTGGTCAGCCATCCAAAATTGTCAGATTCTATGATTGTCTGGTGCTTCAGTCTAAGCAGCCCAGACTGTGTGTGGCTGCTCCCCACGACGTGTGTGATGTGTGTGCTCAGCACTGCTGTCACAGGAAGGTTTTGAGTAACTCATGAGGTACCTGCACCAACCATAAACTCTGCCTATCCAGATTAGGTTTGAACTCAAGTGCACCTTTTAGACCACTTTAAGGCCACTTCATGGCCTAGATGGGAGTATAAGTGAATCTCTAACAGCTGATCAGATCCCTGTGCCGTCTGTACACGTTAGGGCTGAGTGCTCTTAAACTCTGCTGCTGTATTTGGTTGTTTACATATCTTTATTTAGAGCACAGGTAAGGGCACACACTGTTCTCAGTCATTCCTTCTGTTTCAAAGAGCAGTGAATCAGGGAACTGTTGGTTTTATAACTTGTAATGATTAGAAAAAATCATGTGCATTTCTATGTCCTGAGGAAGTTAACAGTAAAAGTTTCTCTGGTGCTTCCTGGTTTGGGAGTGAGCTTGGGCAGACTTGTGGTAAGCTGCCTTATGTGTTCCTCTATGGCTCTTACAGCGAATGTCAGAGAGCAGCAGAGCTCAGCTTTGCTACTTGAAAGCTTTAAGTGTCTTACAATAACCTCAATTTACAGCTATTTGGAAAGGATGCAGCAGAGCAGAGCAAGTTGGGGAACCCCTGCTGGAGACAGAAATTTGACTTCAAGTAGTAGGCACAAGCTCTTGCTGTGGCTGCTGGCAAGGAGCTCACAGCCTCTATTATTTGATGGCTGAAAGCATCTTACAGCTGTTTAAACTTACAGCAGTTTGAGAAGAAAGCAGCGGAGTGGAACACATTGTTTGTACGGGTGGTATGAGCCCATGTGAACCTGGGCTGTGTGCCCCTGAGGGGTTTGTCATCTCTAGGGCCGCCCACCAGCAGCTGGGCTCATCCCAGCAGTCCTGAGCTGCAGGATTGGGATTTGTGCAGTGAACAACATGATCATAAAAACAACAGCTTTAAGCAGAGGGCACTAGCATTTGGTAAATGAGGAAGCAGAAACCCAACCACAAATGCTTTTCCCCAGAATAAAGACGTGCCAAGGAACTGTTCTTCCCTGAAATATCAGCCCTGAGGAGCTCTTACCTCGGGCTGAAGATGTAGCTGTCAAGTTAAATGAGTGTGACTTGATCTGAGACAGTCTCTTTGCTGCAGGTGTGTGTGCAAGTCCCTTAGCAGTCAGGACATATCCATTGGGCACAACAGGTAGCAGCCAAGAGCTTATATAAGTATGGAGTGGTGCCTAGGATGAGCTTAGCTAGGGCATTTTGGAAGCAAAAGCATGCTGTAAGAACAGATCTTAACTGAGATTTTAATTCCCTGGACTGATTGGCTTTAAAGGAAGGGCATGGGGATTGTTTTTTGTTGGGAACACAGTTCTCTGCGAGCACACTGAACAAAATGCAGCGTCTTAGCATTTCCTCGTGTTCTTTATACTGGTCTGGTGCTTCAGAATGAAATTCTGTTCTGTACAGTACTTTGGCCTTAAACCTTTGCAAACATACAGCAGTTCTTGGAAAAGAACCACAAACAAACAAGAAAAAACTACACAGTAATACATAGTTTTTCCAATATACTTTCAGAACTGGCAAGCATGTATCGCCACTGTTTCCAAGCTCTTTATGGATCAGAGGTTCCAGAGATATATCTAGTTTTAAATGAGGCTGAGATTGTCTTTTATGCATGTGGCCTAAGAAACCTGAATTTAAAGCAAGTACAGGACTGCAGCACTGCAGTGAATTCGTGAGACCTGGAAACATCTCTAGGGAGCATCATTCTCCCACCACTCTCCTGTGAAACAGACTCCTGTGATTATGAGAGAAGTGTGAAAGCTACTGCAGTAGCCTTGGTGCATTTTCTGTATGGAAAGGGAGTTCAGGCTGCTGGGAAAAGGTTATTTAAGGGCTTTCCAGTGCTTACTGGTTTTGCTGATTCTTATGACTTTAGTGGCATTGTGGCATTTAGTGCCAATACCACAGCTCCTGGGGAAATCTGACAAATCTGAGGATGTCAGAGTATGAGCATCTCTTAGGCTTGTGATCCCATGGTAAAGGAGAAAATGAGGGAAGAGACACAATTCTAAGTTAAAGAAAGCAACATTTAGAGGAAGGAAAAAAAGAATACATTTCCCAAAATTCATTTTTGAGTTTTAAGGACTTGGTAAGGACATTGTTTTGATGACACACTTGCTTATAAGTCCAAAATCATATTTCTTTGTTTTCATTGAGATTTTAACTTGGGTGCAGTTAGTGATATGCTATAAACTCTAAATTAATCTTGTCATCTGGCTCATTATTCTCTGTTTTGTCTCTGCTACTGAACTGATTTTCTTTTCTCAAATGTGGTATAAAATTTGTATGTACTTCCTGGAAATTGAAAGATTTAGCAGTGCTTTGTGGAGTGCTGTTCAGTCAATGTGTGCATGGCACAGAGGTATTAAAGGGTAAAAGTTCTTTTAGAGGTGCTGAGTGTTATGATCCTGTTGAAAGATTAGTGAGAAATTCAGCTACACGTTTGTCAGAATCCATAAAACTTGCCAAGACTGCGAGTATGTGCTGTCTGGGCTTTGGTATTGACTAGGTACAGTGCAAATACCGGTAGGTGTAAGAACTGGAAACAAGAGGTTAGGTATAAAAAACTGCACCAAGCCAGAATTCAAGATGATGGAAGAGGGGGAAAAAAGTGTCCTCCCAAAAATACGTCTCAAATTGCTCACTGATAGAAAAACAGCTTCCAGGAGAGATTGTTTTCCCAGATGCAACTGTGAGAAGAAACCAAGTTACAACCAAAATCATACACATATTATGGGCTTATGATGATGTATGAAGTATAGAATACACAAGAAGTCAGAAGTGGTGCTTATTTCCTGCAGATTGTGGATTGCCTCTTTTCTAAAATTATTGCAGGTTTACCTGCCAAGTACTAGCAGCACTTAAGTATATTTGCTGTGTTTAAATGAAGTATTTGAATTGGAGGTAAAGGCTCAGGATTATGAAGATTTCCCTGCCAGCAAACTGCCTAGGTGCTGAAAGAGCCCACTGCTTGCTGGTCCTAGGGTGCTAGTAAAGCTACTTTCTGGTCATCAGAGATGATCCAGACTCTCAGATGTTTCCTGACTCTGGACTGCCTTGTCATTGTGCTGGATATCAGTAGTGGGCCGGGAAGGGGTTTCTTGTGTCTCTGTCTGAGGTGCAAAATTGTGACTTCTGCTCTGTGTCCCAGGTGCATCCCTGTGCAGGTGGGTAGATGGGAGCTTTCCCTCTGCAGATATCTGTGATTTGCAGTGAGTAGTGTCTCCACAGCCTTGTTTTCAACTTCAGGTAGGTCTGGCTTAATTTTTCAAGGGAGCAAAAAAGGTTTTCCTGCTGAGAGAGTGATAACGCTGCTGTACTGTGTCACTGGTGTCCCAAAGTCAGTGAGCGTACCTCATAGTGACTGAAGGACCCTCGCTGGCCTGGAGGTGTGCTGCTTTCTGCCCCTTCTGCCACTCCTCTGAAGAGCTGATGGAAGAAATGCCTTTGAGAAGGGGGTTTGGACCTGCTGCAGTGCAGTAATGGATTGCTGAGAAGCAGCGGTACCAGGGAGCATGAATGCAATTTTCTCCTGCATGGTTTGGCTGAAGATCAGCAATGTGCTTCTGTGAATAGGAACATGGCGTGACTGTTGGTGCCATATTACAGTGGTGTCTTGCAGTTTTGGTAGCTCAGATCTATCTTTTCTTGTTAACTTAAAGTTTCAACTCTGAGAAGACTGTAGAAATTTAAAAATCTCCCCCTGTAACCTTTGTAGACCTTGAGCTGTGAGCCAGACTTGATAGATAAGCAAAGCAAATGCATATTTGCTTTTCATTCATGCTTTCTTTTATCCAGCTGGAAGAGCTCGATACAGCTTTAAATGCTGTTGCAGCTCATTTGTAGTTGAATATAAGTTGATGGGGATAGATTAGGTGTCAGGTAGCTTGTGAGGACAACTACCTGGCAATGACATATTATTAACAGTAGTTTAAATGATTGCACTTGTTCCAGAACAGAAGGTGGAGTTCTTTCTATTTTTAACTTGCATTTCTGAACTATCTGATTGGAACTTAGTACTGGGAGGCCATAAAATAAATACAA
>QWTY01019146.1:1026-17653 GCA_008033365.1 Pseudorectes ferrugineus | reverse complement strand
ATTTGGCCAAACTGGCACACTGCTCTCCCTGAAGCAGGCAGAGCCTGGGTCCTATTGCAGCCTCCTAATCACAGGACTGAGGCTGCCTGGGCAGCACTGAGGCTTTATGCAACTTTTCTGCATTAAATAAAATCAATACAGTCACGTGCCTAACTCCCTTAATCTATTTTATAGAGCTTTTGCACATAGTTCCCCACTAAAATAGAATCAACCTCTTCCAGCTCCACCACTGTGTGTGACAGGCTTGAGCATTTCAGTCAATTCTGCTCCAGGGGATGCAGTTCCCTCCTCCTGACACTGTGTGAGCTTTTAAATGGTGTGATCCTCCAATATCAACCCCCAAGGGAAAACACAGATTAAAAAAGGTATTTTCCTTCCCTCCCTTGAAGTAATATGCTCACAGAGCAAGAGAAAGGGAGCTGAGCATCACCTAGGAAACCTAGAGCAGAGCCAGATTCATTGATAGCCGTGGGTTTAGCTGTACCCTTAGAAAATAAACCTTGGTGCAGGGCATTGAGCAGCCACTGCTTTTCCTCTGATCACTCCAGACAGGGGTGAGGATGTTTTTTAACACATTCCCTCCCTCACACCATTTCTCACCTACTCCCAGTCCTGACCAGCACCACGAGAGCTGCACTGGGCCCTCAGCTGGTTCTGTGCAAAGCACACAGACAGCTCTGCAGCATTTACACTCTGACACATCTCTGGGAGAGTCTGGGAGCACAGAACCAAACCCACCTTTCCTCTGCTCGTTCAGTGCCAGCCCATAATTGACGCGCCCACGGTTCTCCACCAGGAGCCTGAGCTGCCTGAAGCCCTGCTAAAAACAAACAAGGAGAAGCATCAGGTCCTGCACCAGCCTCAGCAGAGGCCAGTGGAGCTGTTTAAGAGGGGAAGTGGCACCACTACCTTTGGCAGCTGCAATTTATAAATTTAAAGTTCTCTACTGCAAACAGTGAGGAACTCGCAGCTTTTGCACAGAAGATTTCTGGGTTTGTTTTTTTTTTTTTCTCTTGAATTTTTAATTCCCATTTTGGTATCACCCACAGAGCCAGAACTGGAGTGTGACACAGGACAGGCTCATGTCATAAACTCTCCCACAAGCCTTAAGAACAACCAGTGCTCCACCCCCTCACCTGCTCCTGGAGCCACCACAGCTCTGTTGGAACGGGCTCAGTCAATACATTGTTCTTAGTGCCAATCTCTGCCAGGGTCAAACTGCTCTCAGAGCTAAAGAGAGACATTCCCCCTCATTTAATTTGGGACCCAAAAGCCTCCAAACCCTCTTAAAACCTGCTTTGTGCTAAGGAAAATGAAGCCTGCATGGATTTAATCTGCACAAACAGGGTACAGGTACTCAATGTTGTGCCTGTGGTAACAAGGCTGGCAAATTTTGTGCAGCAAGGACTACAATAACCTCAATTTTCTCCATGGAAAAGCATTCAAACCCCACTTTTCAATCACAAAATGGCAGTGAAATCCCACTATTTCCTTAGTGAGATGGTGTTTGATTAGGGCACCAAGCTAGTCTGAGTTAGGAGGAGGTGCCTTTCTGAGACTTCTCCCTCTTTAGTGATCTTGGTTCTGTTTTCCACACCCTGAGCAATCCCCAGCAGTTACCTGTCCCTCAGGGATGGAGAGCTCCACCGTGTTGTAGTCCAGCTCCCCCACGTACATGGTGTTAACAAACACCTGCAGAACAGAGCACAGGAGACCAGAGCAACTGCTCATCAATAATCACATCACTCAAGCTGTATTTGGGGAGGAAATTGTCTCTGCTTCAAACTGGACCTCAAGTGTCCATAACTGTGTCACTGATTCAGTTCAGGTGGGAATAAAATAATCGAAATATTCTCACAACATTCAACACTCAGAACATTCAACATTCTAATGTTTAAAGATGTTATAAGTTTTAGCAGACTGGAACTGGAAATTTAATTAGAAACGATAAGGCTTGAGGCTTAGCTGAGAACTGCAAAAAGTGAATCACAGAACTGATCTAAAATTTCATGTTTTCCCCCATTTCCTGCCTCCACCCAAGGCCAGTGAGTCCCTAAGGAGCCCCGTGGCCCTACCTGTGCCCGGTCCCGGACGTGGTCCCTGGTGTGCAGGTGGCCACCCCCAAAAATGACAGTCTCGTAGAGCACATATCCATAGGGCTGCCCGATGCTGTCGTTCAGCTGCAGATTCTCCATGTTCACAGGGAACTCTGACTTAACAGGCTGCAGAGGAGAAGCAAACTGAATGTCAGGAGTGGCCTCTCACGCTGCCAGACCATGCAGAGGCTGCAGGTATTCCACCCTGCCACGGCTGAGAGCCTCCCAAGCTCTGCTCCAACCCAAATTCCCTCCTGGCCCTAAGAAAGCTACACCAAAGCACCAGAAAAAGGAGCCAAGCACTTGCAAAACTGCAATTCCAAAAGAACAGTGGGAAAGGTGAGATAAAAGATTTGCTGCCTTTGCATGTCCTTGGCAAAAAAAATTCCCCAACCTCATCCTTGTGGGATAAAAAGGCAGAGCACAAATTGCTTTTTGCATCTAGAAGTTGATGCCTTTTAGGTCTGGGATGCATTAGAAGAGGTGTCACTACCTGTAAAAGTGCTGGCAACACATCCCAGAGAGAGATGTATTGGTGCAACAGGATGGCACCGTAGGAGGCCTTGCTTTCAATCATGGGAGGCAGAGGAAGGGGCTGGCCTGGGATGCAAAGAGAAAGATGGAACAATGATTTCAGACAACACAAATTCAAGATCCCTCCAGACCTCCTTTGGTCCTCCCATCCTTAATTCCCACCCACCCAGAGCCCCAGCAGAAGGGCCAGTTTAAACCATTCCCTCGTGTACCAGTGTGGGGAGAGCAGTGCTTTGCTCCTGGGGTCTGTAATTACCAATGACCATGCTGAAGAGTTGTCTCAGCTTGAAGAATTTGGATGTGTAGTCTCCAGCCTCTGTCAGCACAGCGTCGTAATCTGCAAAAGCAGCACATGTTTTGGAAACAGAAAGCAGCTCTGGGACCGCTTCATGCAAGAAATACAAGCCCCAGGCACAATTTTCATGGCACTGTCTGTAGTATGGAGATCTGTACACTTTAATCTGAGTGAACATCACTAAACAGCCACAGAATTCCTTAATTTAGAGAGGAGCCGTTCACCAAGGAGCAACACACTTTCAGAGATCTAATTTGCACACATCCAGAATTTCACACAGGATAAAGTCGACAATTAACCATTTTAACAAAGGGCTGTTGGGATGAAAAGAGATTTATGGCACAATTTGGCTTGGTAAAATTAAAAACTGGTGTCTTGGATCACCATCTCTCCCTAGAAAGAAGAGATATCAAGTCATCATCTGTGACACCTCTATTTACAATTCAGAATAAGGGAATCCCCCACATCCTAGAATGGGTTGGGAATTGGAAAGACCAATGAAAGCCCCCTTTTGGACAGGTATTTGCTTCTGAGCTGTGCTCCACCTCGTCTCTCCAGGACAAAGTGGTTGTGCTGATCATTTCTCAGTGTTGCTGGTGACTGTCACTAGCCCAGGGCAGTCAGAGCTGCACAGGCAGGGCAGTGAAAATAAACTCACCATAGCTGGTGACATCTGACTTGTACTCGTCAGCTTCCAGAGCCCCGTTCATGAAGCCAAAGTTGGTGCCTCCATGGAACATGTAGAGGTTGATGGATGCTCCTGTTTTGAGGACGCTTGCTACAGTATTCACCATCTCTGCAACGAAAAGGCAGTGCCAGGGAGGCCCCAGACCACAAATCTGGGCCAGGAATTCACATCAGACACGTTCTGGTCTCTGTCATTCCCGTGCAATCACAGTGATTTGTGCTGGGATTTGCATCTTGCCCTCAGTAAGGGCAGCACATCTACTGATGCATTCATACATTGAAATATCCTCTCCTCCAGGTGAAAAGGGGTAAAGCTCCTGGCCTCCAGCAGGAATTTTGCTTTTAAGCAGCAGAGTTGTAAGGACTCCTCAGTCAGACTCCTAAACGAACACACTAATGACCCAATTACAAAGACAATTGCAGGAGGATGAGAGAGTCGTTAAAACATTCTATAGCTCTGTTTTCACTGCTCTTTAGACGCCCTGGGGGTTCTGGAATTGTTGGTTTATTTTTTCAGTAGTAGCCTTCCTAATGAGCTTTTAAACCAGGGAGAAGGTGCTGCACTCACAAGGGGTTTAAATTCACCACAGAATGTCCTACAAGATCAGCGTTTGGTGCTCACCATCTGCATCAAAGACGTAGTGAGGGCCTCCCCAGTTATCAAACCACCCAGTCCAGTACTCCATCACCATCTTGGGCTGGTCTTTCTGTGTCGAAAGAAAAACAGAGTTAAAATGGATGCAGGGCATTCCTGCACTCACCCCTTTTTCTAGAGAAGCATTGTTCAAACCCAGTGTGAGGACATGGTTTTACAGGAGTATTTTCTTCTCAACTGGCACAGACAAAAAGGCACCCAAGGAGCTCTGGGCACGCGAGGAACAAGAAGCTGTGGGCCAGCAATGCCCAGAAGAGGCAAGCAAAGCTTTGTGCCTCTGCTAGTCACAAAGCACAGAGCACAGAGCACACAACCAGGTGCTATCAAACCGTTCTGGATGCTGCTGTTCGGTAGAGCTGCAGCAAACAGACAAACCAACTGCCAGTGTTTAGTTTCTGCTAGAAACACACATTTATAAATGTCTGCTTATCTGCCACGCCACTGCCAGCTGAGAGTTTGCAGGTGAAGGGCAGCCAGTGCTTGCCAAGGTACAGCAGCAGACCTGAGCTGCTTAATGCCTTTTTAATGCTGCATATGGTGCTGGCAGGGAGGAATTTGCAGGAATTAGGTCTTCATTAAAGGCTCTGCACACAGAGCAATTGCTTCCCATTTGTCACTGCCTGCCGGCTCCCTGCAGGATCCCTCCCGGCCCCATCACACGGACAGGGCAGTGTGTGCTCAGCCTGGCTGCCCCTCCAGCCTCCTGGGCTCTATTTCCAGACAGTTTTGCCCTTTTTGTGATAGGGGCTTTATCTGATGCCACGGGAATTGGCTGAGGAAAGTGGCATTAAAGAAACTCGTGTTTCATTAGGACAAAACGACTGCCTGTAATCATCTAAACCTTCCAGCTCTTGGAGATACATTTAATCAATCCATCCCCAGTAAACCAGTCAAAGAGGGAATTTTGTCACCTTCTGGAACAAAAACCCATGACAAGGAAAAGACAAAACAGCTTCATAATCCCTACAAACACTTCCTATCTCATCATTAGCCTAGCAAAGCAGGAGCTGCTTTTTTGGGGCTCTGTTGCATTCATTTGGTGGGGAAGGTGCCACCTTCTATTCATTTGCAGGGTTTGGGGAATTTTGGAAGACCTGAAGGAGGTGAAAGCACTTCCAGCAGAGCCTCTTTTGCCAGCAGAGGAAAAGAAAACAAATGAAAGCTGTAGGATTAAACATCCAGCAAGGCTTCCTTCCACAGCCAGGAAAAAGCCAAGGGAAGAGGTGAGAAGAGAATTGATCAGGGCTCGGGGCAGATCCCAGCTGCTCACATCGTTCATTTGGAGCAAGCAGAGCAACGGGAAAAGAGGACAGAGGGAGCAAAGAGAGAGATAAGCTGTCACTAACCCCAAAACCTGCCATGCTCTCACCACTCCCTCAGCACAATCAGGGTACTTTTCACACCAAGTGTTCATCAGGCAATTAATTAATTCCCTCCCTGATTCACACCTCTGACAGCACCGGGAGGGGTTAAAGATGCTCAAGTGACACACTAAAACTGCTTAAGTCTACACTGAACAGGCACTGGAGATGAACACCCATCACAGGGCACAGACAGACCTGCAGCACAGCAGCAGCTTGCAAAGAGCACCCACAGCATCAGGGTGAAAGAGTTTGGGAAAAAGATGATGGAACTTCAAGGGAGAGGTCTGAGAATTGTGAACTGGGATGCTCCTGGGTATCAACACTTGAATGTGAGAAGAAGCCTAACCCCTAACAGCTAAACACAGGGTGCAGCTGGATGAAAAGCCTTTTCAGAAAGTGCTGGATAACAGGACACTTAAATCCTCCCTCCCTGAGTCCAGAAGGATTTGGCCTAATGAGAAGGAAGCCCCAAACCAACACACAAATCCCAAACAGAGTATCAGTGCTTCACTTCTAGTGCTGGAAAACGTGGATAACAAAGTGTTTGTGCATCTTACCTGTACTGTGTCCAGGTATTTCAGTAGCCCAGGCTCCAGTTTCTGGAAGTTAACAGTGGCCAGTGCTAGTGGGAAAAGAAAAATGTATTAATTTAGATTCATCCAAAATGTCTCCTTCGGCAGCAGCCCAGCAGGAGGGAACTGCAACACCTTGTGAAGCCCCAAAATAACCTCCTCAGAAATTTCCCATCAAAGCCTTCGCTTGGTATGCAGAATCCAAGTGGACCACAGCACGCAGTGGAATGCTCACAGGCCATCTCTCAGCTCTAATGTGCAGAGATATTAGAGAGACAGAGCATCAGAGCAGCTCCTGGGGTGTCACCAGCTCTAATTAGAGCCTGTAAAGCACTTGGAGATCCTCACTTAAAAGGCACCACATAAAAGCAAACTGATTAGAAAGTCCTGTCTGGATGCCACACTTCTCTCCCAGGCTTTAGCTGCAGGAAACCCTACCCAGGCAATCTCCTACAGCTTGTCATGTCTGTGGGGGTGAGTGAGAGCAACCACAGGACAAGGGAACCACAAAGAATTGGAATTGGAAAAGTTCTCTGTGCTTCTGCCCATCCTCAGGCTCTGGAGTGGGAACACCTGCCTGCAGGACAGGACACACTACTCTGGGATCAGTGTCCCAGCCCCTGGCACACACTTGAACCATTTTCATACCTCCCAGCCCTTGGCTGTGCTGATATTTCTCCCAAACAAACTCTGCAAACGCAGCAGCGATGATGTGATTCGGCATTAAAAATTGACTTCTAACAAGAGAGCTGCTATCAAACCCAGCCCCAGTTGTGTCAGGCAGAGCACTTCAAACAGAATATTTACAGAAGAAAAAGCTCACTTCTCACTATTTATACCTTGATTTTAATAGGCTGACCTATGTAGTGCGCTGAGCTGAAGAATTCAGCACAGAAAACATGAAGGGAGAACAAAACAAAACGTGGATTTAGCACTGATGTAATACAGTAGCTGGCAATTCTGAAGGAGAACATGCCCAGCTCTGCTTTTCGTGCACATTAACAGCACACCATGGAAAACAGAACTGCTCCCCAGAGCCTTATTTATCGTTCTCATGGGATGTTCTTGCCACACACACAAACAAGGTGTCCCACCGCGGTCCTTCAGCCACGGCCTGGAGGCACAGCACAGGCTTCATTTTGTCTCCCATGAGCTCCCAGAAGGGCTTTATTAGGTCACATCAGCTTGGGATTCTTGGAATCAGGTTGGTTTGGGTTGGAAGGGAGCTTCAAGCTCATCTCATCCCCCCCCTGCCATGGGCAGGGACACCTTCCACAATCCCAGGGTGCTCCGAGCCCCGTCCAACCTGGCCTTGGACACTTCCAGGGATGGGGAGTGATTCATGGGCCTCTCCTTTAGCCCCTTCCTCACCACCCTGCTGCTCTTGCACTTGGTTATCCCACACATCTCATCAGTGACACGTTGGCTGCAATGAGCAGATTGCTGTGACATCCAAGAGGCAAACTGGGATCAAAGAGCTCCCAGCACGAACACGCCGGAAAAGAAAAGACAGCTCCAAACAAGAAGGAGCTCTGAGGCAGCAAACATTCCCTCAGGAGATGAGGGCTAGGCAGGGATTTCCACAGCAGCCCTTCTCCTGACAGCTCTGTGGCAGGCAGAGAGTGACTCTGTGTGGTCACAGCTGAAAACTGCTGCACACCCAAAAAAATCCAGAAGACGAGATCACCGTGCTGGTGAAGGCCTGTGACTTCAGTTAATGAATTTATCCCTCTCATACTGACATGGAAAAGCAAAAGGAGGTAAAAAAAGGAGGGGAAAGTCTTTCCCTTTAATCATCTCCATGCCTGAGATTGGAAAATAAACATTATTTACGACTGAGTGGTAACAGGAGCACTCAAAGACTGCACCCTGCAAACACTTAATGTGGGGGAGCAATCACACCTCAGGCAATTGGCAGGAACACGGGAGAGAGCAGAGGCCAAGGATAGAGTAAATCCCAGCTGAAATTACCTGGAATTCTAAGAATCAGTGCCCCAAACAGTCAGATTTAGGGCTCAGTGAAACTCAAGCAGCTGCACCTCCATTTCTTCACAGGGAAAAGGAGGAGGGTGCTAAGCAGCATTTAAAATCTTATTAGAATTATACTTTGTAAAAGGGAAATGGGCATCCTGGTGCATTCTGCACATCTGACAGCCTCCTTTACCCACCTAAGGTTTTACACCCCAAAATAAGCTTGCTGAGAAGATGCTGCTGCCCCACAAACTACTGCTACATTTACTGCTTAAATGTAGAATTCAGAATCAAGGTTTTAATGGACTTTTCTTCTTCTCTTTTTAATTTCAAAGCAGCTACCTTAGGAATGAGTTATTACTGTTAGTAACTGCTGAGGAACTTGTTTAATATATACTGAAACGAAGCAGTAAGTAGCATTTTCAGCCTTGTAGTCTGGTGAAACATGAAGAAATGCTGGGTGCTGCCATCTCTTGACTCAGTGGGAAGTACAGATGCCCAATCCTTCACACAGTGCTACACTTTATGTGGAAAATAAACCATCCTAAACCTTTCTGGGAAGGGCCTGGGTTTGTCCTGGGGTGCCAAGGGGTCCCTCTTACCACAAACAGACCACACTCAGTGGGTGCAGAGGGTGAATTAATGTTCTGTTTTCCTTCCAAGGCCACGTTCCCCAGAGATCAATCACAGCCTTCTCTCACCTCTACAGGCACTCACCTCCTTCCACCAAGCCAAAGGACAGCCCATTCTTGTTGTCTGAGGTCATCAGCAGCTCCACAATCCCTCTGTTCAGCAGGGCCTAAGTGAAAAAGAGCAAAAGCCATTGTGTTAACAGAGTTTAGCACTTCCCAGGATATTAAAGCATTACAGTATCACCTTCTGTGGGGATACCCTGCAGTGGCTTGGAATGAAATATTACCCCTGTGACATCTCCCATTCCTCCTGAAGCTTCCCTACCTACTTCTCCCAGCTTAAAGACAACTGGAAAATCTTATTTTGTTTTAGAAAGCTGGATTGGTTTCTCACTGATGCATCCAACTTCAAGATTTTAGCTTCTGAGATCAACTTAATAAACAGCTTCACTGCTTTCATCAAAAGAAGGATTCAGGTGGAAGGAGGACAGGAAAAGCAGCTCAGGCTCCCTGACTGCCTGACAGTGGGAGCTGAAAAGAGGGAAGAGCTGATTTTCCAAGGAATGCCATCACAGGACGGCTCAGGTACCAGTGTTGTTCAATAATCAATGAATTCAGTTGTTCCTCAATATAACAGCACTGGAGGAAAGAGCACTCCAAGGTTTTAAAACCCACCTGCACACACGAGGTTCTTCCCAGCAGGATTGTTCCCTTGCAGCTGGCTCTTAACAGAACCATGGCTGGTGTTTGAAGGAGGGTTCAGGAAACCTTGGTTGTTAATTAACCACTCATTTCACTGCATCTGCATTGGAAGTCATTCCTCCAGCTCCCACGAGCTCTGAGAACAAGGCTTCAGTCTCTTCAGTCTAATTGTGAGAAGTGATAAAGCCCTTTGTTTATGGCCCCTGTCTGCACAAAGAGCAGAGCTGGGCACGGCACAGAGTCTGCATTGGAGAAACACTGCAGCACAGAGCCTACAGACAAACCCAATCCAGAGCTGGGACAACCTGGTGGCTTTATCAACCCATCACCACCAAATTTACACCTGAACAGAGGCTGGATTCGGACAAAATTCTACAGCTGAGGGAACTGGAATTTCTAACTGATTTTACTAAGGTAATTCTTTGAGCACTGCATTAATATTAAGTTTCTTCCCCTCCTTTTGAGTGTAAATGCAAAATGGAGAAACAGCAGAGCTGCCACACATCAAATGCCTCCCGGGGTGCAGCAGAGAAGCAGGAATAGAAGCTCAGTTCTGTGTGGGAAGGGTCGTGCCAAAACACCCTCCCATGGCCTTCACTTTTAGGAAGGCAAAGGCATTTCACCCAAAAGAGTGAGGTAAGCACAAGGATTTGAGGTTTTCTGTGAGCTGTGGGTGTTTTTTACAGAGTATATTAATTCCAGGAATATTGCAACTTGCTAGATGTGAATTAATCACCTTGCCACAAACCAGAACAAAGACTCAGAGCCCCACCTCACATCAGAACCCACTCCCAACCAAAAACGAAGCCCTGCAAATCCTGCTTTCCCACATTTTCATCTCTAACCACTATTCTATACTTCCTCAGATGTAAATTGCACACAATCCCAGAATATGATGAAACAGCACTGCAAAAATACACCCACAGGCCTGGCAGGGGAATCTGCCCTGACAAATCTGAACCAGCACAAGCTCTTTCCTCACTGAGCCATGAAAAAGCAAGGACGAGCCTGCAGGCTGTTCAGACCCCCAGAATCTCTGTGCCTCGTTCATTTAGGGCTCTGAAAACCACTTGCTTGGCATTATCCCTAATTTGTTTGTATGCACACTTCATGTTTAACCTCATAAGCAGAGTTAAATCACTGCACGGGATGGAGCTGGTGCAGGAGCTGGCACAGCCCTAAGGGGATTAGCACTCCTGCCATGGGATTTATTTGTTTGAAGAGCCTCTGTACACCCTGAGCAACAGGACAGCCTGAGCCTCAGGGTGCTCAGGGTGAAGCTGGGGTACCCCAAGGTTTTCAGAAGGATCCCATAATCCTGCAGCACAAGAGCAAGACTGGATGGGTGACCCCCTTCACGTGCAGCAATACCTTTAAGCATTCAGTGAGAAGAAATTAAACAACAAACCCTGTGAGAGACACTGCAGATCTTGTTATCTGCCTGGCCTGCACTTGTGCTGGGGGCAAACAAACAGGTCAGACTGCTGTGAGATCCACCAGGATAATCCCTGGGCACGGGACAGCTCCTTGTCACTCACTCAGAGCAGCCAGGGCACAGTTTAATCTCTTTTTGACAGGGATAAGGGAGGCATTACGCAAATTAACCTGCCTGATGCTGAGCCCCAAATTACACAAGTTCAGGAGTGTGCTGGCAGCTTGTTTCCATCAATTTCCTCCCAGGAAAGTCAACAAAGGGAAACCTTTATCAAATATCATCTGAGAGAGGCACAACAGGACCCCCAAGTGACAGCTTCTTCAACTCCAGCTCTGCAATACAGACACTCCCCAGCTCCCTATCACCCTCTTCTCTGGAAGACATAACACAGATTTATCTGAGAGGGTCGTGTGCCAGCTCTTCCACTCCAGGAGGAAACATCCAAGGAAAATGCAGCTGGGTAAGGCACTAACACTTTCAAGGGTCTCTCAAACCACACTCAAAAGTTATACAGAAAAAAGAAAACACTGTAAGGAAGGTGATTTATGTGAGAGATTGACACAGAAACAAGTAAAAGTGCCACCATTACCATTTTGACATAGGTCATGTAGTTTGGGTCTTTGGCATAGGAACCGTATTCATTCTCCACCTGCACTGCAATGATGGGACCTCCTTTCTTGTACTGTGGGGGACAAAAGGGACAAAGAAGGTGTTCACCACGATTTCTAACCACAGGCACCAAAATCACACCGGCTGGCAGGAAAGATGCACCAGTGTCAGACGGACTCAGCTCCAGCCTCCCACACTCCCAAACTGACACAGGAAACTACAGCCTGTGCTGATTCCTGGAGCAAAACTGGTGCATTTGTTATTGCCTCACCCTGCTGCTGTCACACACGGCCCACACTGCCCTGTGCAGCCACTGCCACCCCTGGAGAGGGAAAAGGATTGTGCTTGCCTGGAGAGGGACAACAACGGGCATCAGGCGATCAAAGTAGGCATCCACAGCTTCTGTGAAGCCCTTGTAGGTTGTCCTCAGCTGCATCTCGGGGTCTTGCAGCAGCCAGCTGTGGAAAGCAGGAGAGGGAATGTGTTGGAGTGTCCTGTCCAGCCAAGCAGAGGTATTTCACCCACTGACATTGTCACACCTGGGCAGGGATCGTTGGTGTCACCTGGCCGAGCCCACAGTGCATCTGTGGCACCCTGAGTTGTGAATTACACCATGTGTCCATCACTCACACTTGTAAATAAATCCAGGCTCCAATTCCCAATCTCTTCCTCTTCTTTTTGTTCTGCATTTCAGGCCTAAACTCATTTCATCACCTCTAGCAATAGTATTTCAAGGGCTAATCTTACCACTCTAAAGTGAATTCCGTGCATTCCCAAGGGCACTCTACAACCAAGTGCTCCTTCAAAAAAACCCAATCCTTCCTCAAAACAAAGATTTCTGTAGTTGTTCCCATTGTTTCTACTGCTGATTTGCAAGGCTGGGTTCTGTCTGGAGTCACCGGAAAAAAGGGAAATTTGTTGAGGAGCAGAACAACATGATGCTGTAACAACTTAAGAGGAATGACCCTGTATCTTCCATTTCTCTGCAAAATGCGGCCTTAACTAAAATACTTTCAAAGGTCTTAAAAAACCTAACTCCTCTATTCTAAATGCAGCTTTGTGGACTTAGAAAAAATCAGCTCCTCTTTAGCTGTAAAATGAGAATATTGTTGCTCTTTATTAGAATTTTTAATCTGTCTGATCAAAAAAATACACGGGTGATGTGACAACAGAGGCACTTCTCATAATCTAACGTGGAGGTGGCTTCTGGCTCTGGGCACGAGGAGCCCTCTCTCAGGAGTAAGTCCCTGACACCTGAACTCCGATGCTAAAGGCAAGTGAAACGTGAAAAGATTAAAAGAAATAATCCCCAAGTGTCTGCACTGAGGTTTGTGCTCTGTGCAGGACAGGAAAACAAGTGGTAACCTGGCACTGGCTCCGCTGGGATCCAGGAACCAGGCAAGTCCCAGTGCACTCAAAGCCTCTTACAGCTGTGTGCTTCAGGGGAAAACACAACAGGAGGCTGGAAAAGTTGTGGGGTTTTATTACTGCCAGCCATATAATGCAGATTTCTAGAAGGAGCTGAGATGAAGCAAATCCTTACATCAAGCTGCAAATCCTGTCCATGTTACAAACAGAGTCAAGGTGCAACAGCAAGATGGGTTCTCCCAGTTCTATTTTCTTGCTGTAACCATTATACCATAAAACAATTATTATTATTTTAAACACTCAAAAAATAATTTAGAAGAGCTCAATGAGCACTCACCTGCTTTGGGGACTCAGAAAATAAATATCTCCATATCAGCCAGCCATTCCAAAGCAATTCCTTTGAAGGAGCCTCGACTGTGTGATCAGGAGCTTGGGATTTGTTTGTCCCTCATGCTTCCCCGAACTGAACAATTCCCACACTCACCTGGGCAGACCCCCAAGGTCCCATTCCGAGCAGATGTAAGGTCCAGGGCGCAGAATCACCCACAGTCCATTTTTAGCTGCCAGGGAAAGGAAGGCCCTGGGGATCCAGACAGAGGAGTTATTGTCTGCCTGCAGAACCACCACTCCTAATACTCCAATCACCATGAAATTTAGGTACCAAAGCAGAAGTTGCTTGATGAAGCAACTATACTTGATTGGTGCTAAATTGATTAAGTTCCCAGGACTCCAGAAGGCAGGGGAAGGAACGAGTCCCCTCAAGGCACAGCTGGAAATAACATCTTCACCCAAACCCTACACACCCCCTCCCCCCCAAACAGGAGTATTTAATAACAAAGCTGGCTGTGCCACATACCTTAGATCCAGGTTTTTACTGAAGTCAAACTTCCCTCTTTCCTTTTCATGCAGGTTCCACGGCACATACCTGAAAGGCAGAGTGAGGGCAGTGGAGGTGAAGGATGAGGTCTGGGATGCTTAAAGAAAACCTGAGGCCCCACTATTCCTTCCTGTGTCTTTTCCCACAATAAGAAGTGTGGAAATACATTGTTATGGCCCACTGGAATGAATGATAACGTCCCACTGGTGAGGTCCCTGCGGGGCCTGGGCAGGGAGGACACTTACGTGGTGAGGGTGTTTAAGCCACACGCTTTCATTTTCAGCATCCGATCCTCCCAGTACTCCCGGGGCACTCGGAAGTAGTGCATGGAACCCCCGAATATGCGGAAGGGCATCCCTTCCAGCAGGAACTGGGAGTTCTCTGTCTGCAAGCCCAGGGTCCTCCCCCACAGCCCCAGAGGGGTCAGCTCACTCCAGTTAAACCTGGAAGAGAAAAAGGAGACATATGAGCAGCCAGTCCTGGGGGAGAAATGTGTCCTCCTCATTCCACCTCACCCAGCAGGACCAGCTCTGCCCTTCCTGCTTCTCAAGCAAACCACACTCTTGGTCATACGGAGCATAGAGATTGTTCAGAAGGCTCTAAGGCAGTTGGAAGATCTTCCCAAGATGTGGATTCAATATTCATTTCACTGGCAGCTTCTCCCCTGAACGCCCAAGCCACTGTGCCACGCTCTACAACTGACACTGCTCAGGCACAGAGCATGAAACTCACTTGCTGAAATCATGGATGGGCAGGTTTACACTCACAGTACTCACAAACACTTCCCTAACTTATGGAATTTAGGATCTCCCTGCTTTGCAGTGGGATGGCACATGGCTCATTTCCAGATCCATGTTCCAACAGCATCTGTATCTCAGTACTGCCATCCCAAATGTCTTGGGGACTCTGGTATCTTCCAACTCAAGGCATAGAAAAAATAAAACCCCCTCACCTGTTCCCTGTGAACAGAGAACCTTTTCCTCAATTTAGTGAGCCCCCTGGATTATATTCATCACCCAGGAGAGACTACACCAGCTGTCACCACAAACTTACCTCTGCCCTCATCACCGCTTACATTAACCCTGAAAATGCCATTTGCCAAAGGAACCAGAGCCACGGGCACAGCAGCTCCTCAGCACTTACCAGGGGAGTATTCCTCTCAGGTCAGCTCCTGCACTACTCATGGCCTCACAGGCTCCCCAGCTCACTCTGGCTGAGCCAAAACCCCGTTTTATCAACAAGCCCGGACACAGAGCGGGGTCACTGCCTCCATCAGAGCACCCCAGTGGCACAGCTCTGACTGCACAGAGAGTCAGACAATGGCAGCTTGTTCCTTATCAGAGCCAGATGTGAGGAATGAATTGCCAGCTCCAGAAAGCAAGAGTGACCCACACATTTGGGAGAAACACCACAGTGAGAGAAGAGAGGAACACCTAAGCCTCCAGCTGCTGCCTATGCTATGTGTAAAGCAGTTGTTAGCAGAGGGTGAGGATGCTCAGAGCTCGTGGCTTGCAGGGATTGCTAACCAGCAGCCTGCCTGTTCTCTGACAGGACAGGGAGACTACAAAGGAGCTAAATCTAAGGCTTGCAGGGTACTGCACGGGCTGGCTGACAAGCTCAGAGGGTACCTGAGTAGCACAGCATTCTCACAGGGCTCTGAAACAGCCGGCAGCAGGCAGGGGTAATACCTGGAAAAGGAAGCCAGATTAGATATTCACTGCCTTCAGTCAACGAGACTCACACTGATTGTCCAGCCATTCACAGACACAGTGCTGGGCAAGGAGATTGTGATGTGTCAGAAGGTGGGGTAATAATAACAGGTTTTGGTGATGGTGCAGCTCAGGAGAAATGAGTACAAAACACAAATCTGTCACATTTAAAGGGTGACTGCCTGAGTAAGAACAGGACCAAAAATGCTCATCTACATGAGAAAAGTAGGTCCAGCCAGACAAGGATGACATGAGGCTGGGAAATGGCAGCATTGCTCCCGAGGAATTGTTAGGAATTTCAGCAGCCAGGGACGGGGTTCTCAAGCCCCACACACGATACCCCATGGCCACCTGCCCCTCTATGCTCCTAAATTCCAGACTGTAACTTTGGCAAACCAAACCAGCAGCTACATCTACTTCTATTTTAGGTGGAGAGCCTGAGGTGGAAAGCTCAAAGGGGTCTGGAGATGCAAAACTCCAATTTTTAAAGATTAGGTTGGAAAAGAGTTTCCAAGTTGTTTCTGTGCTAAGTAGAGCCCTAAATTACCCCTGCACACAGAAGGGCTGCTGAGTGGTGCCAGAATGAAGGCTGTGCTCAGGAAGCACACACAGCCAGATAAAAATAAACTAATCACTTAAGCTCATCTTCTTAATCCCAGGCATAACTAACCTGGCACATTCCCATCCAGTTTCCTACTTTAAAACTCCCCAGTTCCAGAGATTTTCCCCCCAAGAAGGGCTGGTAGGAAGCTCCCAGGCTCCCAATATTTTCAACACATTATCCTAGATATCCTGAAACCCACATTTCTCATTAGGATCTGTTCAAGTAACCTCAGGGAAAAAAAAAAAACACTTCTGTGACTCAGCAGAGCTTCATCCTGTTACCCCGAGCTGGACTGCCACAGTTTAAAGTGTACCTGGGCTCTGTACTGCCTCCTGAGAGCAATTTATAGCTCCCAGCAGATCTTTTTTCTCACTTCTATAATGATAGCACAGGTTGCAAATAATCTTTTTTTGCTTTGTTAAAGGTTCCTGGCCTTTGTACCCCGCAGTAGCCATCCCTGGGAGTGTTCCAGGCCAGGCTGGACAGGGCTGGAGCAACCTGGGATAGTGGAAAGTGT
>QWTY01019145.1:9957-23368 GCA_008033365.1 Pseudorectes ferrugineus | reverse complement strand
AAAAACAACAGCTCAAGTATATACACCTTGCTTTGAGAACAGACATCCACTCCCACAGTAAGAAGATGCTGTTTTGTGTAAGAGCCCTTTAACCCAGCAGAAGAAGGTGGAACTAGAAGCAATGGATGGGAATTAAAAACCACAATGAATTCAATTTGAAAACGCTCTACGAAAGTTTGACATGACCTTCCCTAAATCGATACAGTTCTAGATGTTGAGAGTCTGAATGTGGTTGCGTGGATTTGAGCTACTCCCACAGTCTGCCCTTTACTTCTGTTCAAGTGGAGATTTACATGGGAAGTTGTACAGACTTGAATCCTGAACTGCTAAAGGATAAAAGGTTTTGATGTGTTGTGGAAATAGGTGGGCAGCTAGTGGAGAGCAAAGACTACTAATCCCTTCCCTGAGGGGAGAGAGGGAAACAGGAGCATCCTCAACCTGGATGGGCTCCCAGAGATTCCTGTGGGGAACAGCTGCTGGGGCTGGCTTTGCTGTGGAGAATTCCTGGGCTTGCACCTTGTTAGACATCAGATACTGCACCAACTTGCACGAGTGCATCCCTCAGAAAACAGGCTTCAATGCTTCTGCTGTTTATACTGCCAGCTTGGTGGCAAGAACAAAGCAGGCTTTCATCCTGGGAGAGGATACCACAGAGAAACCACTGATGCTCAGTAACCCCATCCCATCCCGGGACCTGCAGGCTTCGGCTGTCTCGGGCACTGCTCTGCTTCTGAGCTGTGTCCTTTGAACCCAGGTGAGGAATTGGCAGCTCTCTCTAACTGGGGTGCACCTTCCTGGCCCCTTGGCAGAGAAGGCAGCAAGAGTAGGTAAAATATGTCTTGACTTGCCTTGGATTTGCTGAGTTTGTGGCTTTGAGAGTTGTGGCTATCACACTGCGTGTCCAAATGGAAACTGTACAGCGCTGGGATGCTCATGGGTTAAAGTTGTGATTCATTAACTAAGCTGAATTTTGTGTTTCAACCTGAGCCATTTCAACAACAGCGAACACTACTGGAATTGAACAGCTTTGGGTGAAAAATACTGTTATCAACAAGTTACTGACCCTACATGTGGCAGCAGACTTGAAAGTTTTGGGCCAGTATAGCTAAAAGAGGTTGTTCTCATTTCATGGCAGCCTGAAGATGGTTTCTGGTGCTCTGTAGGTGGAAAGGGCTATTTCCCTTTGCCATACATTGTCCTACAGGCTTTTTGCCATTTGGCAGTTTCCATCTCCCCGGTGAAATGGGGTAACACTGTGAAAATTCCCAGATCTTCACAACTGCAAACTAATATGAGCTAGAACATCTATACATGATTTCTGAAGTCCTGATAACTCGCTCACTTGCAATTTACTTTGATTTTTTTCCAGGCATGTTCAGGTTCTGCTTCAAAGTTTCCTATTATCGTTCTGATAGCTGCAGCCACACTGTGCAATGCTTGCAGTCTCTAGGCATCAACATCTCCCACTTCCCAGCAAAGCCAGCATCTCCATGGATGTTTGAAATCCTTATGGAAAGGATACTATATCACAAACGAGGCAGGGAGTAGTATCTCACAGGAGTTCATCTACTCTCTTTTTCTTAATACAAACTCTAAATTTACCAAGTTTATATATTTTCATTTATTCTACTAAAATGAGAGAGCTGAAATGTCACCCAAACTGAGAATAACCTTATAAAATGCCAATCTGAGTTAATATGGAAATGAGCTATTTCTTGCCACCCTCTCCACAAATGAATCCAGCTTCTTGCTCAGCCTTACAGTGGGAAATAGCACTGACAGCTGTCTCTTCCTGAGCCTTTTTAACACCTAGGAAGTAGAGCAGAACTTTTCTTTGTAAAACTGAAGGAAGGGACTCATCTGCAAACTCCAAAGCAAGGTTTCTGCTATTATTTTATCTCTTGGAGCTCTTGTGCAAAGCAGGTCCCTTGTGTCTCTGCTGAGAAGAAAACCTGATTGTTTTTCCAATCAAATATATTTTCAGGCAATATAATCAACCAAAAAAGGGATAAAATGGACAAATTAAAAGCCTAATTCAATCATAATTGTTAAAAAATACTTTTAATAGTACTTGAGTGGCATGTTTGTCTTTTCCCCACTTCTCTTACACTGCTACCTCTCTTCTGTAGCTGTATTGGCCACAAAGGGGACGTAAGTTTCACTGCTATATAAAAAGAGAGGTCAGTTCTGGGGAGGTAAGGATTTAGCTGGAGGAAAATAGGCCGCATCTAAATTATTCAAGGAAGAGTAGAAAAATTACAGAAGGACTTTCATATCCCAAAGGGGCTAGGAGCAAGTGAGTCTGGGGTACAGAGCTGCTGCTGAGAAGGTGTGCAGCACCACCTTCTCGGAGTCCTTTGGGAATATAGTGCAACAGCAGGGTTTCCATGCTTCCCTAGGTTTATCCAAGCTCTTGGTTGTTGTTACTTTACTTTTCCTTTCCGTTCTTAGTCTGTCCTGCCTGAAGGCACACCTGGCTTACTGAACGTGAGGTGTTTAAGGAAAGACTGGACGTGGCACTCCGTTGACACGGCGGTGTCCGGTCACAGATCGGACTTGATGATGTTCGATTCTCCAACCGAGTGATTCTGTGATATCGCCCACGGGGGAAGGAGGAGATTGCAAGCACCCAGCCCAGCCTGGGGAGCAGGGCCCACTCCCCGCTGTCCCCCGCTGACCTTCCCGGTCCCGTCCCCTCAGAGGAGGCGCGGCCCCGCCTCGCGCGCACGCGCCCAGCGGGCCGCGCGGGCGGCCGGGCGCGCTCCCGGCAGCGGGGTGCGGCGGGGGCGGTGCCGCGCGCAGGCGCGCTCCCGTCGCGCCTCACACACACACACAGAGGGCCGGGGGCGGGCGGTGCCGCCCCGCCGAGGAGGGACCCGCGGCCGCCATGGAGGTGAGGGCGGGGGGCTGCGGCCACGGCGCTCCCCGGCTGGGTCAGCCGAGGGGAGGCGAGGGAGGGGAGCCCTCAGGGGCGCGATCCGTGCCCGCAGGAAGCGCTGGGCTCCCGCGGTTCGTCCGGGAGTGTGGCGGGCAGAGCGCTCGGACGCCGGGAGCGGCGTGCTGGGGCTCGGCTGGAAGGTGCCTCAGCCCTCCGGCCGGCGGCTTTGGGTCTGGGGGCCCTCCCCAAGGCGTGCGGGAGTTTCCTCGTGTCTGGAGCTGGAAATTTTATTCCCCGAAGGTTTAAAGTGCTGTGTTTCATATGTAGTGCGTTTTTCAATAAAGAGTGGTAAGTCTCTACACTCCTACGGCAGCTGCTTTCTATTAAGGACGTTGCTGGAGTGGGAGAAGAGCAGGCAAAGGCGAATGAACCGGTTCCTAGGTGTGATCACGAGGAATCTTTTAGTTCTTGTGTTTTTCATCTGGCATCCATCGGGGAGAGCTGTGAACCCCGGAGGTTCACTGTGTCCCAGAGGAATACTGAAAATCTGCCTAATGTGTACTTTGTGGCATTAGTTTGAGCAGGGTGACCTTCTGAGGCAAGAGAAGCAGCGGGACAGCCCTGGGTGACAGCTCGACTGCTGGCATCAGCAGGACGTGTGATAGCCAAAAATCAGCCCATTCCCTGACACCTCTGGCACTTGTCTATGAAGTGTCAGGTTCTCTTTTTTTTTTTTTTTTTTTTTTTTATCATTTACAAGCTGATGGCTTCTAAAAGCCTCTTTATCATACAATGTTATGCCTCATAATTGGCTTGGGAAGATTGGTGTATATTCTGATAACTGCAAAGAACTATAGTTTGCCTTTTTTTTTTTTTTAACTAAACAGAGCTCCTCTTCATGCCTGCCAGGTGCTGGGTGGAAGAAAGGGAAAACACTCCTGCAGAGCTGAATCTCTTCTGCTGCAGTTCTAAAGGTGTTTGGGTTTGGCAGCCTTCCAGGTAAAGTGGGGTGCCTTGTACATTTGAACCTTTCTTGGTTCTTTAAAGGTCTTTTTCAACCAAAATGCTTCTATGACATTGTTTCATGGTATGACTGCTATACCAGTACTCTGTAATGCTCTCAAAAAAGGTATTTAATGCTATGAGGAATTTCCTCTCTCCTTCTAGTATCTTCCTGGTAACAAATGTTAAAACACTGGTACAAATCTTACGTGACATCAAATGTGACAATGCAGTGGAGTTTAATGACTTAATATTAGAGTTGAAAGCACCGAGGAGGGGAAAATAAAGAAAAATCAGTCTAGCTTCAAAGTTTAAAAAAACGTTAGATTAACTTCTCCAGACAAGGCTGCTTGCTAAAATGGGTGTATGTTGTGTAGCTTTTTTTTCCAGTGACATATGTGATTATCTGATTGATCGTTTGTGGGGTGTGGAGCAAGAGCAGGAAATGTTTATCTTGTATCTGTATGAAATGAAAAGTTGTCTTCTAAGTAGAAGTTTTTCTCTTTGGTTTACACTGGCAGGGGAGCTGGGGAATTAGAGGAGCTAATTGGTGATGCAGAGACAGTCTTCTGAGAGTTGTTGGTGCCATCAGATGTAGAAGAGAGTATACAGCTTGCTGTTTAGTAAGTGGCCCTCAGAACCTACTTACATTGTATATCTCCTTAATTTAAAAGTGCTCTAGGGGTTGGAGAAGCTTTAAGTAGTTGAATCAACGCACTATTGCTAGGAGTTTTCTCATTTAGAATGTGTGTGATGAGTTTAAAATAACTTTGCTGCTAAGTTCTTACTGCCCTGTGATGGTAAGTCTTAAATATGAACTGTCTGCCAGTGGTCAGTAGCATTAAATATCCTGTTTGCCAGTTCTGCAGGGTGTGGAAGGAGAGAGGATGTTCTTTAGTGCAGGAACCAGTGTGTGTGCCATGTTGTTCCCGACAGGGCTCACCGTTCACAATTATTTGTTAGACCTGTGAAATACACCCTGTTATATCCTCCCATCCCTGTGGCTGCCTTGGAGACACGTTGTCCTTGAATAAGAAATAAAAAAGATTACAGTGTGTTTTTAAGCCACCTGCAGTCTAATTTGTAGTACTTACTTGTTAACTCATGCCTGGGTCAGGACACTTCTCTTGTTTGCTGTTGACTTTCCAGTGGGGATGATAACAGTTCTTTTGCTGTCATTATGAATGATAACTAATGGTTTTAAAGACATGCATGTGTGCCTGGGGAAACCCAGGCTGATTTCAGGAGATCTCATGTCTGCAGCACCTGTGTCAAAATATGCTGTTTTCTCCAACAGGAGAGGGAAAGGAATGCTGTGTGCTCTCCTCCCCATTAAGGTTCTCCCTGCTTCTCCAGCAGTAATCCTGGTGAAGTAAGAAACTGGGGTGGGAGGAATCTATTTGAAATAACTTGATGTGCTATCCTGAAAAGTGAGATCCACCCATTGCTGGAGGGTTTGACTCGGAACCTCAGAAAACCCTCACTTAGTCTGAGAGGGAAGCATTAGCTGAGAGTACTGAAAAGTTTCTCTGCAAATTGCGCAAGCAGAGGATAATGTGACACTGATCTGAAAGTGTGACAGGGAATGGCAGAGGGAAGTATGGAGGTAAAGAGAAAGGTTGCTGTAACCTTTTCCCCAGCATGAACAGTTTCAGATGGGTGGTGTTAGCTGTGACACTCTTGAGTTATTACAGTAATGCCGTGATAAGGCTGGATCGATAATTTCTGTCAGACTTGCTCTTTCATGAAATTGGATTGCTTGGGCTTCCTGTGAACTTTCAGGTGTTCTTTTGAAAATGTTAATGCTCCTGTATATTATTGAGAAGATGTTGGAATGTTTTTAAGTTCCTCTTCCTTCATGGATAACTCAAATTAAATGAAACTAAAAGTTTTATTGTAGGTGGAATGAGAAGGTAACTTGACTGCTGAGAATGAATTGTGGCAAACTAGTGCAAAGATCAAGTATTCACTTCTTACCATTTGAAATTAATATACTTAATACAGAATGCGTATAAAATAATGTCTCTGATTTGACACAGGACTGTCATACAACACTGCACATTCTTCCTCTTCAAATTGTGTCTCCCTTGATGTGTAACATTACAAACACAATTAATCACTATGTAGTTGCTTTATAAAGGTAGCTTGGGTTGTTCTGAGCTTCCTGCAACTAGATGGTTTTTGTAGAATCAGCACTTGCTGAGTGTGTCCAGTTTCATTATGAGCCACATCTACAGGAATCAGGGTTGATAGAGAAGGGAGGGTCCAGGAACAATGTGAGACACTGAGTTGGGAGGAAAACTGGACTGAAGTCTGTTTTCATTTTGTTCCATTGAAATTGTAGGGGTGTGCTTTCACTGTGTGTTCATGTGAAGCCCAGCACAACAGGTCCTTGCAATGCCTTTAGGCTCTGGGCACTATCTGAATGTATGTAACAATGTTTCCATGATTTCTGACTGATAGTGTGATGGTATTTCTTTTCAGCTCCAGAACAACTTGGCTCAAGCAAGACTCAGTTTTGAAGCAGGTGGTAGTACCTGGACTCTGCTTTCTTCCACTGAGTTCAAACGCACAAACAAGGTATTTTCTTCTTCATAGAAAAAGGCATCTCCACTGTGTTCTCCGAGTGCTTCCTGTTACACACATGTGCTTCTTTTCCAAATATACTCTTTCTTCCTTTGGGAAGCAGATTTGAATGAGAGGGGAGTTAGGTCTGGGTAATGGACTTTGGCATGTTCATATACAGAGTGTTAGGAAGTGAGATGAAAGACAACTTAAGGTCTGAATGAAGTGAAACTTGTGGTAATTGTTTCCTTTCCTCTTCTCTTGGCTTTGTTTGCAAGTTTTCTTTATAGCAAATGGGAAAGGCTGTAACTACCTTCCCACACCGGCTCTGAATAATGTGTGTGTTAAATATTGCCTCAACGCTGAGTTATGATGATGATAATAAAATTCAGGGGCTTCAACAAAACCGCAGTTGAGACAGAAACTTGCTCTTATTTTACTTACAGTATGGATTTTACTGGTTACATTACCCTGTGAGTAATAATCCTAACCTGATTGGAGAAGGACAGATCAGAATTTGAAGACATTCATCTTGGACCTGATGTGTCCATGAGCCATTTCCCTCCAGAGCAGTCTGTCCTGTCCCTGAGCTCTGTGTCTGGCAGGGTGAGCTGCCTCAGAGCCTGCAGTGTCCCTGTCACCAGAAGCACTCCTGCAGTATGCAGAACACCTCAGCGTTGCTTGGATGGTTGGGGCACACTGTCCTTCAGTGTCACCAGAAGCTCTTTGGTTATACAGTTGCAGAAAAAAAGCATTTCTTTGAAAGCTTGAAAAGTCTCTTTGGCTGGACTAAAGGCATTATCTTGTAGTACCAGCTGTTACTTAAGTATTGTTCATTATAACACAGTGAATAATGAGAGTGAAGCTGGGATACCTTTAAAGGATAAGCTATGTTGACAGAAATGAGCTACACAATGATGTGAAATAGCATACCAGAGCAGTAATAAGAATCTAATACAGCAAACGTTTCATGCTTTAGTCTGATGGCAAATTTAGTCAAGACTACAGGTTAAAAATGTCAACTTTTCGGCAATTTGGTTTCTGTATACATGACTAGTGAACTTCCTGTTTTCAGGGAAGCAATTCTCTGTAATTTAGGAATTGAGTCAGACTAAAGAGAATTGAAATAATGGAGTGAGTTATTAAACAGCTGACTGTAAATATCAGAGCCAGCTGGTAGAGTGCAGGAGCTGGTTGTGCCGAAATATGTCAGCTGTGCTAAGATACGGGGTTCACATCCTGGGTTTTTTGCTGATTTTTAGTCTGTTACAAGCTCTGAAACTGTGATATTTGAAATGGAATAGAACCTGTCTAGCTATGACTTGTAGAAGGTCAGGTCATTAAAGTTACTTGTTTGACACCTTGTGGAAATCAAGCACCTCCTTCAAGCAGAGCAGTCCTCTCTCTGAGCAGCTTCATGTGTGTCATTTCAGTCCCAATTCTGAGTAACTCCTGATGCAGGTTGAATTGAAAAAGAGGAGAGCTGGAATTAGCTATCAAAGGCTCACCTTCTCTTTATGTTAAAATTTGAAGCTGTATGTGTGTCAGTTTGAGTTCAAAAGAATCTGTTTCTTCAGAAGTTGGTAAAATGTGCTTTATATTACTATATTTAAGAAGTCACATATGACATCCATCATGATGATTTCTGAACACATTCTGCCTAAGACTTGAAAATGAGTATTTACTTGTCTTGAGGCTTTGGGTGATAACATTTTTAAGTGCTTCACTAAGTTATTAAGGAGAAAGGACTTTCAAAATAACACTTGTCCTAAATTTTCAGACATGTGGGTTCTAAGTGACACTCACAGTAGCTATTACTGACAGATATGAACAAGAAAAATGTAATGGAGCAAAGAAGAAGTATTCCATGTATGGGTAGATTGTTGTGGAATGTTTTCTGCCTTGGAGCTTCTCCCATGTTTTGAATTCTTTAGAAACAGTGAAAGTCAGAAAAACTGCTGTTCACAATCTCTGTTAAAAGGGAATTGACAGAAGTTTTTGGGACTTGCTCTTCCATTATCAGTGTTCTCATAATTACACTATTTCTATGGATTTAGTTTTCTCTGTAGTACAAGATCTTTAAAAGTGAGTTCAGTCAGAATTCCTCCTGGCTGTAAAATGTCTTAGCTGCACTTTGCTACTGCCTTGAAGACTTTGAGCTGAGATTTTAAACTGTTGAGGCAAACGTGACTGGTGTGAAGTGCTCCCTCCTGGTATCTCAGTGTGGAATCATTTAACCTTTTTGGAGATAGGTTAGCTGTACAAATATGGCAGTGTTTTTATTTAGGCCTTCAGTAACAATATGCAGGTGGTTTTTTCTGCCATATTATCTTGCATCAGTGAATTGTTATCTCTGACTAAGCTCTTGTAGTATCTACAGCTAGTAATGTAGGAAGAAAAATCTAAATCCCATAAGCACTTCTTGCTTTGGAGCATAAATTACCCACTGATCTGTGGTTTAGAGAGGTACATTATGGTTCTGTGAGAAATGGTTTTCTGTCTGGCTCTTTGGCAGCATAAACTGACCTAGATTGCTCCTCTCATCTCTTAACTCCTGTGGTTGCTTTGTTTCACTGAGTGGTTTGAAACTTCCCCACACCTTCCTGCTGTTTTGGAGGCTCATTTTCTTGAGCTGATTTGAAAAAAATCTATTTGTAAAACAGTAGCATAGCTCCAAGAAGAGTGCCCTTGTGACGGCTGTAAGTGCTGTCTGGTATCAGGGCACGTGTTCTGTTGTGGGTTATTTCTGTGCTTTGGCTGTGAGATAAGGATTCAGTATAGATGCATTATTGTTTCCTCCTGTTTTTACATTTGTTTATCAAATCTCCCCAGAATATTAACTGGCACCCGAGAATTGCCTTTTTAGGTTTCCTCTGATATTTGGAAAAGAGGTGGCAGCCTGTGGTGAAGACAAGCAGAGAAACTTTTGGATAGATAAGAACATAAACACACAAGAGCATGTGCATTTTCTCCTAAAGTAATTGGTTGTTAAAGTCACCTTGATGTTCTGCCACACAGAGATGGTCAGCAGTCAGCCTGTCCCCATAGCAGACAGTGGAAAAAGGAAAAAGAAAAAAAGAACCAGAGCCACAGATCAGATCCCTGGGAAGTTTGAAGGTTGGTGGCAATTTACAAGCTTTTGATTGTAATGGTCCGCTTTGCTTCTGCTGTTTTTCTGTTTTCTTAGCTAAACATTGCCTTTTTTGGTAGGAACAGTGCTGATGTCAAAATGTTTTGACTGAATAGATGTGAGCATAAACACTGTGAAGCTTTGTAAGTAAAATATAGTTCAGTGAGAAAACTGAGCAGTATAAAACTTCTTAGTGGGCAGTAGCAATGGAAGGTACATTGCAAATAAAGGTGGTAGTAGCCTTCTAGGCTTAAATGCTCAAGTTTGTTATACTTAAAACACCATCTCTGCAAGTAGATTATGTATGGTAGGCATTTTCTGAGCAAGGAGTGAATTGTTTTCCACCTGAAAAAATTGTTCCTCAGTTTTACACAAAGAGAGGGAAGGTGGCTGAGGTCCTAGATATTGCTGAGATATAAAACATTTCTAATGTGAACAAATGTGCAGTTTTGATGCTGTAATGAGGTTTAATTTTTCTGGAACTTGAAAGAGGGAGGTGAAAAATGAAGCACAGTTAAGACTGGCATGTCTCCTTTAATACTGCATAAATCTGAGGGATGCTTATCAGATAAAGAGCTTGTCTTGATGTTATTCACTAAAATAACTATCACTTTCAAAATTCACTTTGATGGATGTGTCCTTTCTTCTGGATTTCTTTGGCAGACTTGTACAAGCTGACTGCTGAGCTGCTTGGTGAGGGAGCATATGCTAAAGTTCAGGGTGCTGTCAGTCTCCAAACTGGGAAAGAATATGCAGTGAAAGTAAGTACAGAGTAAAAGCAGCATCACTTCTGTCTGTGATGTGTCTTCTCCCTTTGAGTATCTCAGGGATAACCTGCAGTAGAGTGGGTAATAGCAAAACCTTCTATGAGATTTTTGATGCTTGAAGTGAGCCTGTTTTATAGCTGTTGAGAAAACCTGTCATCTTAAGTGTCATGCCTCCAGAGTGAACTGGTGTTATCAGCTGCAGATAGAAGTCACAAACAGTAAATCACTGTGATGGTTGGACCTCAGGGCAAGCTTTCCTCTCATGCCCTGGTTTGGTTGTAGTCCTACCTTTGTCTATTCTTGTGAAAGAAGAGGCTGAGTCATTATACAGCATGGCTTACCAAACAGTGCAAGATTTTGGATGCTGCTCCGAGTTCAGAGAGCATCAGGTACTGCCAGTGGTTCATGGAAAGCTGTCTCTTTATTTTTAGATAGTGGCCAATCTTCTGTGATATCATTGTAAAGCGTTAGGGCTCATTTACAGATTTGTTGTTATCCTGAGTCCCCATTTAATTACAAACACAAATAATAGCAATAGGGAAGCTTTATGTTTGATCCTATTCAAAAACAGGCACAAAATTTTAAGCCCCTTGTAAAATGTAGATGCCAGAATTTTGTCTGTACTTTGTAAAATTGTTGAAGTTAAAAGGTTGAAATAAACAAAGCTCTGCATTAGGAATTTGATGTGATCAGATACTGAGTCCTGTGCAGTACTGGTGAATGGTTGCCTGTTCTGCACCAGAGAACTCAGGCTGCAGAAATAAGAAACCAGCCCTGGATACAGATGGTGATGATGTTTTGGTAATGTCATGAGCTTTCAGTTTATGCAGCCATCATTCAGGCTCAGCCTCTGTGGAAAGCTCTTGTTCTCATCCTTTTTCAGCCAGAGGACTGTGTGAAGGAAGGTGACTTCTGATGGCTCTGAGATTAAATGTATGTTTTCTTTAGGTTCTATTATTGGGTCTCCATAAAGTTTACACTATGAACTAAACTCTCATTTTGTGGTGAATTTGGTACTTTTTGCGTAAATGCCTATAATGACAAATCTCTCCTTTTTTGACTGTTCTGTGTCTGATGTGACTCAAATCTATTTTCAGTAGAACTCAAGAGGATATCCTGCTGTGCACGTTGCAAAGTTAAAATTATGCAAGAAAAAGCTTGTGGTAACTGGTCTCTGGCTGTGTAACGTGTGGATTTAGTTCCTTTCTTCTCTTCCTGCCCTAATTTCTCTTGTCCTCTGAATGCCTTCCAGAGCTCTGCTGACACTGCTCTGCTCTGTAAACAAATGCCAGATGAGAAATTAAACAAACAAACAAAGGTGGAGTGTTTTCTCTAGTGGGCATGCCCTAGATTCAAACCTTGGAACAGTTACCTAATTCCAGAGCTACATGCAATAGTTCCTGCAGTAATTTTTCAAATATGAGGTCTTAACTCTTTTTCACAGATCATTGAAAAAAACGCTGGGCATAGTCGGAGTCGGGTTTTTCGTGAAATAGAAACTCTGTACCAATGTCAGGGTAACAAGTAAGTATAGTCTTGTCTTTGTTTGTTTAAAGTGTTTTGATTATTTGTTCTCAAATTTTTATGTGTGACAAGGTTAGAAGCTTTGCCATAGTGTCCTTAAAACTAGTTGAAATTTAGACTTGACCTATTCAGAATAAGAATTTCCCCTTGTCTTACCTGTGAAATTTAGGGGAACTATTTACAGATTAAAAGTTACCTCAGTCAATTAGCAGCCAGGTCAGTGTAGCTTGATTGTGCTTCAATGATGCACGGCTTTTGTCAAGATGAGAAATTAACATTTTGACACTCTCCTCTGTGATTTCACCATCAGCAAAAGCTGACCTGATATCAGCTGCTGTGGAAAGGAAGTCTTACTGTTCCTTTCCCTGACATGTGGTTTGTCCTCCTCCTTGTGTCAGCCTTGCTGCTTTTGCACTGGAACTCTCAGATCAGCAAAACGCTAATTTAGTTCTCATTTGGATGTGTGCTGACTTCATGTAGCCACAGGATGAAGCAACTGTAAAGCTGCTGCTGATGTCTGAAGAGGAAGAAAAGCTGTGCAGGCGCTTGCAGCATGCTCTGGGAGCTCTGTGATGGGTTTGAGCCCATTCTGAAGTTACTTTTAGATGTCTCTGTTAGTGTAGAATGTATATATAACAGCTGTTATCTGTATTACAATTGTGCAGCTTATATTGAATTTTTCAAATAAATACTTAATATAACTTAATACTTAATATAACAGAAATAATTTTAAAACCAACTTGTTTACCAAACCCATGGGTTTATGTTGTGCTGTAGAGGAGCAGACCATGTCTTTCTTTTGTGAGATTAAGAGCATATGGTCATCCAGTACACAACTGATGAAAAACTCAAGCTCTTAGGACCACATGCAGAATTTGGGGGTTTGAATGTACCGTTAAATGTTAAAAGTTCTGCCTTACACATTTGACATTCTCAAAGCAGCCTGGGGTGTTTGTGCTGCAAAGAATTTACATGAGCTAAACAGGAGTTAGTCTAAAAATGGCAACTAAGGAGCTGGATGTAATATCCTGCTGACAGATGCCTGTCTCCTCTGAGCCCTGTGTGTTTTGCTTTGTGATTTCCAGAGAGAAAGAATGCCAATTTAATTATTTTTTCTTTATTTCTGCCTTCAGCACAATTGCAATGTTTTAAATTATTAAATATAACCCACTACCAGTTATCTTCCTGTCAGTTGAGCAGTAGCAGAGCTCTCACAATCCTGTCTGAGTGTGGTGTTTGGCCTGTTTCCCCTGCTTAAATTTCAGTGTGAGTTGAAAATGTGAGTGGAAAATGTGGTTTTAATGCCACAGGCAACCAAAGCAACTTGTTTAACTAGAACTCGTATTTTTGGTTGCTTCTGGCACTTCCTAGTTATCCATGTTGAAACTCTTTATTGCTGTGTGTACACTCCATGCTTGTTTCTTCTATTTCCTATTTTTGTTTCTTTTTTTAAAGGAACATTTTGGAGCTAATAGAATTTTTTGAAGATGACACAAGATACTACTTGGTCTTTGAGAAGCTGCGAGGAGGTACTGTGCAGAAACT
>QWTY01019141.1:0-13783 GCA_008033365.1 Pseudorectes ferrugineus | reverse complement strand
TGATGATGATGATGATGGTAATGACCCTATCACCCATTAATTGGCCACTCTTTATTCAGTATAAATATAGTATAGTATAAATAATGCTGAAATCACTACGATTGGATCTGGGTGCTCTGGGTTTAGTTATTTGGTCCCCACAGCCTGTTGCTGACAGGGAGCTGTTTTCATTCACACTAATGATCTGAAGAGACTTCTTCCCCGTGGATTGATCCATGTGTGACCTTCTCCTGGTCTAGCCTGGCTGGCTGGTAACTCTGTGTCCTTTGGATGCTGTGAGACTCAGTACTGCTGTACTTGCCCTTGCAGGAGTGGTGCAGGGCCTTTCCTGTAATGGCTGTCTCCATAAAAAATGTTGAATACTGTAGGGTTTGTTGTCACCCTGTTAACCTCAAGATAGGTTAGTGTACACATATTGGGAAGCTCAGGTATAGACAAGTTTGTAAGACCAGATGAACAAAAAATGAGAAGACAGACATGCACCCATGCCTTAGATGAATGCCAAAACCACACTGTCCCTCTAGATGTTTGCAGCCTTAAGATTCAACAGACCCTGATTGTGGAAAAGAGCCTGTCAGAAAGGGGAGATCTTTGCTTTTATGTCTTTGACTCATTACTGGAGTTGATTCTGACTGAAATCAGCTCTGCTTTTGGAACTTTTGAGTCATGATATGATTACATTTTTGAGAAACATAATCTTAAGTGTTTTGAACACACTTTATCTGATTCATGAATGAATCACGACCTGCGTAAGCTCTCACTGCTCTAGGACTTACACACCTTCAGATGTTAACAATGTAGATGTCAACATCTTCATATATCAATATCTTTGTATGTTATTATTTCAGATAATCCTCACACTGAGGTTATGAAGAGGCATGTTTACTCAGTTGAATCCCGTCCAAACTTTTGTGTTTGTGACTTCTGCAAGCTGTTGAATAAAGAAATTTCTCAGCAAGTCAGAGAAGCTGGAGAGAACGTGCTATGGAGATCTGTTTCTAAGGCACAGATTGAGAAAATTAAATAGGATGAAGGAATATAGGTTGGAGGCACATTCACTGAACATTCAATAATTTTGTAAACAATATCTCTGTTGCAGTCTACAAAAATAGTTTTAAAATAAAACAAGCAGTAGAGACATGATTATGAGAGAGTCTAAAGACAGAATGTAACGAAGCCTGATCTTAGTTAAAGTGGTGCAAGTCTACAGTAATGGGTCCAAGAGTTAGGAAGCAGTCTTAGCTGTAATAGCTGTAACATAACTTTGAGGTTTAAACTGTGGCTTCTGGCCTGACTGTGCACTAGTGCTTGGACTCCCTTAAAAGTACACAAGTATCGTCTGTGACAGTCTGTTCTTTATTTCGTGCAGGGCAATATTGCTGTGCATAACAGACATGGTTGAAAGCCTGTGGGAATATAGATTTTTCATAGGTTTTGGGTCGTATGTTCTATATGTGCATTTCCTTTTAGCTAACAGGTAACTACAGCTCTGCAAGGGAGGAAGCAACGTGTCTTTTTAAGCACAGAGTGGAACTGCAGGTAGGTGTTGTGGTACAGCCAATCAGCTGAAATTATTAGATGTTTTTTATCTCCAGTTTTGGAATCCAGCACGATGGAAAGGAGAACGACTGTGAGCCTGTTGGAAAGCGCCCATATATTATGTCTCGACAGTTGCAGTATGATCCTACTCCACTCACCTGGTCACAGTGCAGCAGGGAGTACATCACACGATTCCTAGAGTGAGTGATCAGGTTGTAGCATTTGCCTAAATTGAGCACAACTGTGCTGGAGTTTAGAGTAAATTTTGTATTATTGTACTGGTAATTGTAGGGGGTTTTAGTGTGCTTGAGTTAATTTTCATGGGGTACATACCACCGACCGTCCTGTTGCTTACTTATTTGGGAAAAGCTCTGTTATAGTCTTGTTGTCTGGAAGTGAACTCAAGTCTTCTCATATTGGGTCAAGTTTGGTGCAGTCTCCAGCTTTTTGCAGTTACCAGGAAGAAAGAAGCCTTTCCATCGGGGACACTGACAGAACTTTATAGACTTTGCCTTTGGCCGCAGTGTCATGTGCTTGGCTTCAGCGACATGTTCAAATCTGTTCCATTCTTTTTAAGAGCAGCAATGTGGTATAACTTTAACCAGAGGCTATGGGGTTCTCTGAAGCCACCCTGCAAACAATAATGAGCTCATATTTCCCCTTTGACAAGCTGTGTTTTGCCCTTTTAAACCATCTCTTGCTAGACGGAGTAACTACTTTGTTTGCAGCACTTCAACATAACTTAGCAGGAATCTAATTGTTTCCATGGGCCATAATCAAAATTACCCCTAAGAATTAGATACTAAAAGTCTGTACAGAAGCGTCAAAAAACTGTGGTGGTGGGGATTTTTTTAATATGTAATTTTTGTCTTTAAGTCGTGGGTGGGGATTCTGTCTGGATGACATCCCCCAAAAAGAAGTTCTGAAGTCTCCAATCATTGCTCCTGGAGTGATTTATGATGTGCACCACCAATGCCAGCTTCAGTATGGTTCCAATGCTACATTCTGTGAAGATGTGGATGTAAGTGCTGAATGTTTTTCTTCATTCTCCTAGTAAGAATTCAAACTTCTTGAGCAGCATGGAAGTGTATTCAGTGCACCTCATTTGCTAACTACAGATGCAGCATGTTTAGAGTCTCACTGCCTAGATGTGCAGTGCAGGCATTGCCTAACACTCTTAATTCTGCATATTCTGGAAGTGAGTCATTGCACCGTTTGCCTTGTATTTCACAAGATCTTTGCTGGATCTTAACCATATCTGTGGTTAAGTGCCTGTCCTTCAGCAGTGGAGTCATTTTGGTTTTAAACTTGTAATACTGATTCTTAGGTAAATTATTAAAGCAACTTAAATCCCATTTTAAAATATTCTTCAACATTGTGGCTTTCAATTGATCAAATCATTCTGGGAACAAATCTTCAGTTCCAGGAAGAGGTTTCTGAAGAAATTAGGGTTGTGTTCTCTTCCCACACATCCTGATTTTTCACGCTGTTGATGATCTAACTAGCAAAAGAATATTTCAGTCCCTGTGAAAAATATTTATTTTGAAAAAACAATATTTTTCCATTGAAAATTAGATTTTTATGCAGAAGTGCTTAATTCACAGAGTACCCTGGGGTCTGTCTCACCTCATTGCAAAACAGTGTTGTGTAGAGATGCAAGGGAGAAGTGTAGTCACAACAACCCTCACAGGATCTTGGAGCCCTGCAGAGTAACAGGTTGTGTTAGCTAAAGTGCAGTGGTATGGTATTTTACCTGTACCTGGCATGTTCAGAGCTTTTTGGGTCTGTACAGCATTTTTATGCACAGAACAGCTCAGAAACAGTGTTTTCAAGTGCTAGCCTAGCTAAGTGATCACTAATTTTTGCTGTGCTTTGAGCAGCAATGTTCAGTAAATACTGGAGACAGCACCCAGCCTGCTGGCCCTGTTAGATGTGTTTTGGCTGTTGGCAGTGCTGGTATGAGCACAGCTGTGGACTGGGCACTGCTAATGTTGACTGTTTATTCCATTCAGATAATTATGTGGATCTCCATCTACCCTTCTATTAGGGAAATTATTTCTGATTAATCTTTTCAACCTTAATAGATAACATGATTACCAGTGTTGAACTACAACTGCTGAATCTGAAGAAGGTATTGAAAGATTGCTTTCATTACCTGCTGTTACAGTTTCCTTAGTTACTGTAATTTGTCTGCTGGTACAGATAGAAAATTAGGATGTAATTTTGCAGTATTGGTTCAGTCTGTCTCTCCTTGAGTTTGAACCTAATAGGCCTTTACATTCACATCTCCTGATTAACCAATTTTACAGCTAGACATATGTCAGAAAATTAATTGGTATCATCATCATTTGCATTTTACTGAAAAGACTGTATTTTGCTGGTAGCTGCACTGGCAAGAGGTGGAATTGTGAACAGTAGAGTCCACCTGGAATGTTGAATCATCAGTCTTTTTGTCATTTTGTCTAAGAGGACTCTTCTTTGCCTTTCCTCTTTTTTTACTTAACCTGGCTCACTGACAAGCTACTTTTGTTCTGTACATTTTAATGTCTGACTGCATTTGATCCACAGATCCTTTTTGCAAGAACAATCTGCATTTAGCTGACAAGCCCTAGGGTTCAGTGATTACACTTAGGAAAAACTGATATTTGTAGTTCAGACAGTGGTTTCCAAGCAGCATTTAGGTAGCAAAGTGTCCTGTGAAGTGTATAAAATATTGTCCCTCTAATAAGGTAAAGAAAAGCAAAATATGTAGTAGGTGGAGGAATTTTCCAAGTCATAGCTAGATCCATAACTTCCTATAGAACAGGCTGTAGGAGCTCAGAGCCCTCATCTTATTGTCCTTTTCTCCAAAACTTCTACTGGCTTCAGGGAAACTGAGTTTTTTTGGATTCAACTTCCTTCAAGGCACAGACCCTATTCTCATAGATTGGGTGGAAAGTTCATATCATACTGCTGATGAAAAGAAAACCCACTTGCTTTGCAATGAGTCCATGACAGAATCGTGAATTTCTGCCTGTTACCTCCGAAGGCACATAGTGCATTATCTCATACTGTTGTTGTTTCAGTATTCTTGGAGGTGGAAAACAGTTCTGGTACATGGAGATCAATATGGAAGATTCCTTGCAAAGCTGAAGAATTCCGTCTGTGAATTCTTGACTTTGAAATCTATGGGTGCACCTAATAGAAAAAGTAACTTCCAATGAAAAGCTGTGTTCATTTTCTGTGCCAGTTTCTGAGGCACAGTGCAAGAGTACACTTCATACATTAAAAACACAAAACATATTCTAGGTACAAGAGTTAAAATAAAGGATGACTTTCATAACAAGAGAAAATTCATCAGCCAGGACACTTCGGTAGCTCTGCCTTAAGAAGCTGGCAATGATGGCTTCCCAACGCCTTCATAAGGAAAGCTACTCTTGAACTATAAACAGGGAACTGCAAAACAAAGTTTGTCTTGTGTACATTGCCCAAAAACAGTGAGCCGAGGTGCAGTGGCCCAGACATTGTATTCCAGCTGGAGGTTTGGAGTGCTTTTGAGATGTTCCATGCCATCAGCTTTTTTTCTGGTGCCCTTGTTGACATACCAAGGTAAACACACGATGGACAAAGTAAACAAAAGGGAACTCTCTCAGAGCTAGTGCCCAAGCTTAGCCATTTTAATCAGAAGCAGGTGAGAAATGAGCAGCCAAACTGTGGATTTCTCACCTGGATGAACATTGCAGCTAGCTCATTGAGGTTGCATTTTTTGGAAGTGCACAGTTTATATGTTGGCTTCCAAATCTGGTACATGGCTTGCTTTGAGAATCCCAATGGGAGCTGCTGGTGGGATCCTTCTTATCAACTCCTTTTTCTGATGACACTTAGAGCCATCCCTACTTCACAGGTTGATCCTGCCAGCTCTGTTCCCTTTTCCAGGGCTGGACTATGCCATCAAAACAGCCTGAGTCAAGACCTGGGCTTTTGCTTCTGTTGTTCCAGTTGGGAGTGCCCACTCTCTCTGAGAGCCCTGGTTTTCCACCTTGGAAGTGATCTTTCACGCAAAGCCCTGATCAGTCAGGAGTTCCCAAGCATGCAGGACTCCTGTGTGTCAAAGAAAAGCTGGTGTGCACGTGAACTGAAGAGGGAGAAATGGCCCTCGATGCCTGCCCTCACTTTCTAAGAGAAAAGTTCTGAGTGAATGAACCGGATTTGGTAAAAGGTAGCTGGAATGTTTCTTGCCCTGCTTTCTTTGTTGGCTCTCAGGAGTTTCTGTCTCTCCTGTGGAGTTGACCACTGCACATGGAGCAGCAGCTGGAATGCTGTGTTTTATTGGCAACCTACTGCACTAAACTGGCACCAGTTTCTGAGTTACTTGATACACAAGCATTCACTAACAAGAGCCCTTACTCTTCCCAGCCCACTACCACTTTTTTCTCTGCCAGCTAGCTGACTGCTTTTTTTTTAGATCATTTCCTTTCCATCTGCCAAGCTGATGTTTTAAGAGGCCTGATCACTTTTTCCTCATCTAGTTTTTGGACCTCCATTAATATTGTTGGAGACCTGATGTTGTTTGTATTTGCCTGGCTAGCTTTGGTAACCTTCTTTGATTTCAGTGTATGTTTTCAGGCAGACAGCAACACAAATTTGTACATTGTATTGGTTAGTACTCTTCAAATGAAAATTGTACAATTTTCTGTTCACCTGATCTACAAACAGTAGTGACCAACGTTTGTTAAGGCATTTTTCTTGTGTTTCTCTGGGAGCTGAGCAGCCAATTAGGAGAATATTTGAATTCACAAAGTGCAGGGAATTCACTTGATAGTATTTACCATTTTTTATTCGTCAGATAGTTCCTTTTTGCACAGTAATGACGAGTACCTAAATTTGGACCCTTGGTGGTTCCTATCTTGTGAAAAACCCTTGGTCCCTCTGGAAATACAACCCTTACAAGGCTCTTTAAATGGCTATACAAAACTGTGGGAGACTTTTGAAAATCTTTGCCATAGGAGTTCAGCCCTGCCTCAGACTGCTGCAGTTTTCTTTCTTTTCCAGAACCTTTGCCAGACACTGTGGTGCTCGGTGAAAGGCTCCTGCCGCTCCAAACTGGATGCAGCTGCGGATGGCACTCGGTGTGGAGAAAACAAGGTGACTGTGAGCCACGCTCTTTGCAAGCTGTGCTGCCTGCCAAAGGGCAGAGAGGAGCCATGAGTAGCTCTGCCGTTGTTCAGTGTGAGAGAGGCTCATCCTGTGACATCTCCATTTACATTTCCACTTAAGTGTTCAAACCTCATGAGCTGAAATAATGAATATTTCACAGGAACATTTCCCTGTGATAATGATCTGAAGCTCTTTGTGCTTTCTCTTGTCTCCTCAGTGGTGCTTCTCTGGTGAGTGCATTACAGTAGGGAAGACTCCAGAAGCAATCCATGGCGAGTGGGGCGTTTGGTCATCCTGGTCCCATTGCACAAGGACATGTGGGGCAGGAGTTCAAAGCGCAGAGAGGCCGTGTGATAATCCAGAGTAAGCTGAGTGCACTGTCTTTCCCTACCTTTTGTTAAAGATTTTTGAGGTTCTTAGGACATTGGAAGCTCTCTTGTATGAGACTGTTATCAGCAGGTGCCACATCAACACGTGTCACAGATACTGACACCTCTGTTCCCAGTTAGGCATACCTGTGTGAAATTCAGCTGACTCATCTTTTAAAGTAGTCATCTTGTTCTTTATTCCTTACCCTCCATGGAGCTAATTTCAACACAAAATGAAAAAAAAACCCATACTTAACATTTAAGCTTTGCAGAAATGGTATAAATATTGCTTATTAATACTGAAATGATTAAATAAATGTCCTCAAAAGCCAGGTGAGAACAGTTTCTAGCAATCTGATCCTGAGGACTCACCTTTCATGTTTTGTTCTAGTCATCAGCTTCAGACACATGAGTTGTCAGGTACAGAACATGAAAGGCAGAATTCCCTAATACATATCTGAGTTCATGAAGACTCTACATCTCTTTTTCACAAATCACTAAGAGGGTGCCTAACACCAGGAATCATTTGTCTTTTCAGAGAGAACTGTCAAATGCACTGGAAAGTAATGCATTTCAGAGCAGTCCATTTGATAGGTTAATTTCTGTGAGCTCAGCTCAGCCAAGCACTTCTTTGGGATACAGGAGTTGTCTAGATTTCTGTGCTTCATACCGACATGTTTTAGTACTTAAACATGGGAACAATATCTCTACCCTGTCAAGGATTCAGAGTCACCTTTTTATGCCACTGGGACCTGAAGTATGTTGTTCTTTTAAAACTATTTTTTTTACCCACAGTCTCATGTTGCAGTCTCAATGTTCCTTTTCTAGACCCCAGTTTGGAGGAGACTACTGCACTGGAGAAAGGAAACGCTATCGCATGTGTAACATCAGCCCCTGTCGCAAAGACTTGCCGACCTTCCGTCAGATGCAGTGCAGTGAGTTTGATACTGTTCCCTACCAGAACGAATTCTACCACTGGGTTCCTGTTTATAACACAGGTATGAAGCTACAAAAATTTTTAATATCTTGTATAAAAAGTCAAAGTCACATGCCTATGAGAAACCTCTGTGAGGGCAAGAAGTCACTGAATTAAAAGTTTTCTAATGAATTAGAGAGAAAAATCTGGTGTGCCTCTGTATGCTGGTATGCCTTTTGTGTGTGCAAAAAGGCAGTGCTTCTTCTCTACACATAGATGTTTTTTCAGAGCCCTGGTGATAATGGCTGTGATTGTAACTAGTTCAGTTCCTGAAAAGATATTGCACTAAGAAAAGCTGTTGAGGTCATGTCTGTACTAATTGTTGGGATAGATCTAAACCATCTTTTCCAATGTCAACCACAGAACAAGAAGCAGAGTAGTGTGGTGTAGAGCTGCATCTTTGGGCCTGCAGGCATCACTGCACCCAGTAAGCAGAGCTGTTCCACTGCACAAATGTGGCTTTACAAGCTCAGATCTGCATGGTAGGTGTGCTTGGCCTTACAGTGAAGAAGTAATATCTCAACAGGTTCAGTATCATGCTGCCCTGTATTGTAGAGGCAGAGTCAATGACTCTGCTTTATAACTTACTTTGTAACAGCTAGTTATTAAATAAACATTATTACCATGCAGTTTGATTCTTGGTTTGTGCATAAATGTAAGGTGTAGATTATCCAACAGAATCACAGGATTGTTAGGGTTGGAAGGGATCTGTGGCGATCATCCAGTCCAACCCCCCTGGCCAAGGCAGGGGCACCTGGAGCAGGTGACACAGGAACGTGTCCAGGTGGGGTTTGAATGTCTCCAGAGAGGGAGACTCCACCAACTCCCTGGGCAGCTGTTCCAGTGCTCCACCACCCTGTACATAAAAAAGTTCTTCCACGTGTTGAGGTGGGACTTACTGTGTTTTGGTTTATGGCTATTGCTCCTTTTTCTGTCACTGGGCACCACTGAAAAAAGTCTGGTACCATCCCCTTGGCACTGACTTTGAGATATTTATATGCATTGATGAGACCCATTCTCAGTCTGCTCTTCTCCAGGCTGAACAGGCCCAGCCCCCCCAGTCTTTCCTTGTAACAGAGATGCTCCAGCCCTTTAATCATCTTTGTGGCCTCTGCTGGACCCTCTCCAGTAGCTCCTTGCTTTTCTTATACTGAAGAGCCCAGAACTGAACCCAGCACTCCAGCTGTGGCCTCACTAGGGCTGAGGAGAGGTAGAAGGATCACCTCCCTCAACCTGCTGGCCAAACTGTTCCCGATGCACCCCAGGAGCCCATTGGCCCTCCTGGCTGCCAGGGAACACGGCCGGGTCATGGGCAACCTGTCACCCACCAAAACTCCCAGGTCGTTCTCAGCAGAGCTGCTCTGCAGCGGGTCAGACCCCAGCCTGTGCTGGTGCTTGGGGTTATTCCTCCCCAGGTGCAGGACCCTACACTTGCCCTTTTTGAACCCCATTGAGTTGCTCCCTGCCCAACTCTCACCCCTATCAAGGTCCTGGTGAATGGCAACACAGCCTTCAGGTGGATTGGCCACCCCCCATAACAGTTCCATAACATCAGCAAACTTGCTAGCAATGTATTTTTTTATGAAAAAATAAGACAGTTGCGGTAGGGAAGATCAGGATTAAACTTTCAGTTTCATTTGCCAACAGTATTTTTCAGCATGTTAATTGCTTTTTCAGTTATTGGCAGTTCTGAATTGGTTTCCTAAATTTCAGCTACTGTTTCCATTTCATCTAACAAATACACCATTGAAGATGAACCTAGAGCAGGCAGACTTCCAGTAGAATTTCTGATGAAAGAAAATACAGTTGATAGAGATTTTTTGGGAAGAAATCCCAGTAAAGCCATGACAAATACTAACAGCCTAATGCTTAGGCCAAAACCAAACTCATGAAACATTTTCTGCAGTCACCTGTCATTGAAATGAAGATTCCAGACCTCTGTTACTCAGGGTGTACTACTGCAGGGTACAGTGTTCGTTCTGTTCATGTCCTCCCTGCGACACTGCAGCAGACTGGTAGTTCTGCATGTGCATTTGTTACAGAAGGTCTGTTTTCAAAGGCCATTGAGAATCATGACTCAAATGCTTCCTGCACACTGGAAGGCAGGTCTGTGCTCTGTCCATGCTATATTTCAGATAGAACTGTTTGGAACTGTACAGACAAATCACTTCTATTTAAAATGCTATGCTGCTGAGCCTGATATATTTCATCTGGGAAATAATTTGAAAAATCCTTCAAATACCAAGGAAATAATTTTTTTCTGTGGCTTGAAAACTTTTTGACTGTTTTCTCCCATTTTCTCAGCAGCTAGAATTTCAGCACTGATTTCCATGTCTTCCCCATGACCTTGGAGACTCTTAATATTTTCACTTTCATTCTTACATTCCACTAACAGCATTTGAAGTGTTTTCTTGCTGCTAAACTCTTAACTTAAAGTAAAACTGGCTTCCTCAGATAGAAAGGCTCTCCTGGTAACACTCAAATAAGCAGGGAGTTGGCCACATCCTGTGCAGATTCTTCATCTGACATCATTGTATGACTGAGGGTGGGTGGCTCTCATGGGCACACTGCTTCCAGTTTTCTCCAGCCAGCATTACCTGAAATACATCTGAGAGTTTTCCTCCCATCTCAGTTTCAAATATTCTTTCACCTTCTATCGGTGGTTAAAGGTGTCCTGGGCAAAATACCTGCAAATTAAGGCCATGAAACAGAGCTGTCTCTGAGAGATACAGCAGTTTGAGCCTTCCTTGTATGTGTTTGTCCAAACAAACCAAGACTTTAAACAAAAACAAACCAACAGCCTTTTGTAAACCCCCCCACAAAATTGAGCTGATGTTTCAGGGCTCTGGAGACTTACTCACAATGTCCTCCATATGTACACCAACCTATGTCAGTGTATGCTTCCCTTACTTTCTCTCTTAACTTGTGGAACCCAATTTCAATGGCTTTTTGCAGCATTCTGTTGCTACGTTGTCTCGCTGCCAAGAAGGCTTTGGCATTTGTAGTGGGTTAATCCTGCCTGAACACCAGGTGCCCACCAAAGCCACCCTGTGGCTTTGAGAAGGGAGAGAGAATGTAACAAAAGGCTCGTGGGTCAAGATAAGGGCAGGGAGGGATCACTCACTGATTACCATCGTGGGCAAGACAGACTGGACTTGGGGAAATGAGTTTAATTTATTATAAATTTAATCAGAGTAGAGGAGTCACGGGAGACAGTATTCCTTGAACTCTCCAACATGAGTCCTTCCCATGGGCTGCAGTTCTTCCTGAACTGCTCCAGTGTGGATCCTTTCCATAGGCTGCAATCCTTCAGGAACAGGCTGCTCCAGTATGGATCCCTGGTCCGTGGGTCCTGCCAGGAGCCTGCTCCAGCCCAGGCTTCCCATGGGCTCACAGCCTCCTTTGATGGCATCCCCCTGCTCCAGTGTGGGGTTCTCCAGGGGCTGCAGGTGGATCTCTGCTCCTCTGTGGATCTCCAGGGGCTGCAGGGACACAGCTGCCCCACCATGGGCTGCACCTCGGGCTGCAGGGGAATCTCTGCTCTGGCAGCTGGAGCAGCTCCTGCCCCTCCTCCTTCACTGACCGTGTGTCTGCAGAGCTGTTCCTCTCACACACTCTCATTCCTCTCTTCCAGCTGCAATTATGCAGTTTTTTTCCTTTCTTAAATACATTATCCCAGAGGTGTTTTTTCCTTTCTTAAATCCCATTATCCCAGGTGATTTGGTCTTTACCAGCAGCAGGTCCTTCTTGGATCCATCTGGCGTTGTCTCTGTCAGTCATGGGCAAGGCTTCTGTCAGCTCCTCACAGAGCTGTAGCCCCCTGCTTACCAAAACCTGGCCATGCAAAACCAGTACAGCTCTTGTTTTAGCATCAGGCATTTTTCATACACTCATGCTGCACTTGGGATGTAAAGGGAAAAGAAAACATAATGAAGCTTTCCCAAACCCTGAGTGCACATACAGTTTTTGTGTGGAAGTGTTTAGTTGAGGAGATGAATTCCTGAGCTAGACATTCTATGACATTTTAGACATTCTGTGTTCCTTCATCCCACTGGAAAAACCAGTAGATTATCTAGAAGGTCACAATCTCTCCCCTGACTTAAATTTCATAGCTTACATAAAGCAGTTACAGTGAATGTCGCATAACTAAAGAGTCTTTTCTGTTGTGTAAATTGTAACACACAAGAGAACAAGGACTTTTGTGAATAGCTTATGATTTAATGCAACAAGCAGCTTTAACAAGCAGTCTCACAGAAAAGCAGTAAGTGACATCTTGCTGTTACCTAGCCTACCTATGTCTGAGGTTTCAGTTGAGAATTTTCTGGTTTAAATGACTTTGTACCTGTTGGGGAACTTGCATAGTCATGTTACGGAATTGCTCTGCACCTCAGACACCCATGTGCTAAAGCTGGAGCATCAGAGTACCCCTGGGAATCTTAAAATGATGGAGACTTCCAAGTTCAAGGGTGATAAACCATCCAGCAGCCTGAGCAGGATATTTTCTGAATTTTTCTCATGACCCAGGCCCCTAATTTGACACTTTAGTCAGACTTCAGTACTTACCCACTTCTCTTTCCATCAGACTGACCCCATGTTTATTTATTTCATACCATTTGACAAATTCCATTTATATGAATCTGATAGCTTCTCAGGGCTTAACTTCCATCTGTAAGTCCTACATTAAATCATATAATTACTTTTATTTTCTCTATCAGTGCCAGGATCATTTAGTGTACTGTCAGATAGGGGTTGCGTTGTTAAAAATGTTTTAAATTTCATATTTCTTCCAAAATATTTCTGTGTATCAAATAAGATATGTTCTGATACAGTCACAGAGGCTGAGCAAATAGCATGAAATAAGGTTTCTGCTGCCCCTCTTTCAAAATTAAACTTCCTTTTGGAGCTCCAGGCTTGGTTAAAGTGATAAGTAGCTTCAACTCAGCTTTTTTTCCTGTTTTGTCTGTTTGGTAATTGTCTTCTCTAATTTTCTTTGTTTGGGATTTCTTCAGCCAATTCTGAGTTCTCACAGAGATGAGGGGTTGAAGAGAAGAGGCCCACCTCTTTTCTTCCTTGTGAAGTTGGGAAAGATATTGAAGCCTTATCTTCTTCTGACAGACACGTTAATCACATCCTTCTTAGTCAGGTTAAGCTGGATCCTTCCTGCATGTGAACTCATGGGAGTCCACTGTGAGGTAAACACATTTAAACTGGGAAGGAAATACGTGCCTTTCTACTTATCTTCATGTTGTTCTGTTTACACTTGGTGAATCTGAACTTTTTAATAATATACACAGGGGAAAAGAATCACATGCCCAAATTTTAGGATTTTTAGTCAGCTTTGCTGGTTTGCTTCCTCAGTCCCATTCTGATTACAGATAAGTCACTGGGCTGTTATAGGAGCTCTGTGGCTTGGAATTACATTACATCTGTGTTTCTTCTATGTATTAGGGGATTGATCATGTCTCTGGTCAAATCAGCAGCAGGTGTAAGATGTGGGCACCACGTAAAAGAACAGGTTGTAATTTTTCTAGGCAGCTGAGTGTTGGTGGCACCTTAGCTGAAATCTTATGTCCAGCTAGGAGCAAGGCACTGGCAGAAGGATGCAGCCAAACTGAAGAAGGTTTACAGGAGAGCAACATGGAAGTCAAAATGTCACAGAGAGGGACTTTTTTACAAGGGCTAGTAGAGAGAGGACAGAGGGAATGGCTTTAAACAGACATAGGGCAGGTTTAGGTTAGATAAAAGGAAGAAAATCTTTACTGTG
>QWTY01019139.1:9173-21195 GCA_008033365.1 Pseudorectes ferrugineus | reverse complement strand
CTTCCAGTGTCTAGTCAGCATCTAACCTCCGAGCCGGGAGCTCTTGCTCCCCCTGCCCAGCTCCTGTTTTCCCAAGCTAGTTGGGCTGAGTCCAGAGCTGGCACCCCACGCTCCTGGGCTGCACACCCACCTCCGTGGAAAGCCCTTGCCTGGCCGCTTTTCTTTGCTCATTCTGCCACCTCCTGGTAAGTCTGATTCTGACATGGTATCAGAAGTGATACATGCCTTGCCCAAATAATAGGCCATAAATAATAGGATAATGACTTAGGGCGGAAGAGTTGAGTGCGGGTCCCTCCAGCTTTATGAGCAGGCATAGCTTCAAAGTTAGAGGAAGTTGCCCAAGGCCTAATCCAGTCAAATCCAGGAAACCTCCAAGGGTAGAGATCCCCACAACTTCTTTGGACAAACATTCCTCCTTGCTCATCCTTGCACTGAATTTTTTTCCTTGTATACGCTCAGAATTTCCCTTGCTTCAACTTGTAATCTTGGATGCTCATCCTTTAGCTGTTCATCTCTGAGATAAGCCTGCCTCTATCTTCTCTATAACCACAGTGGCAAAGTTTTCATGTGGAGCTACTGGAACTTTTAATGACCTATATCTGAGCCCCTCTACCCTCTCTAGGTTGTTCTATTTCTCTTCACCTAGCTTCTCCACTCCCTCACTTGGACTTTTGTTTTCAGCCTATTTTTTCCACTCACATTCTTCCTCCTGCTCCTTTCTATTAGTGGTCTGATAAGATGATCTAGAGCTAAACATAAGATGAGGTTATAGAGAGATTAGTGTATTAGCAAGAGTATTCCCAATATAGAAAACAAACACACAAACCCAAGGTTTCAGGCACACAAGGTCTTTCAGACCTGATGTAAAGACAGTATGTTAATGCTAATTAACTCCTTTTCTAGGCAAAGGTTTCTTTCCATTTCAAGTTCTGTATCTTATATTCTTGTCTCTCTCCTTTATTCCTTTTCTGATTCTTATTCTCCACCTAAGAACTACATTATTACAGTTTATTTTATTTCCACACAGTAATTCACATTGCTTACTCCAACACTCTGTCACTACATAAAATTTGTCATTCCTAATTTTGTCTAGAACTGATCTTTGGTTCTGCTTTTCTCCCCAGATTTGCTTATCAGCTATAGGACTTTGCAAAATGGGCACTTCCTCTTCTATTCTCTAATTGCTCCATTTTTTTAAATTCAAAATTCTGAAGCAAGCTGGTGTAAAAACATCCATCCTATTTTATGTGCTTTTTCTCAGGACAAAATTCTTCCAATGCACAAGTCTTCCTTGCATGAGCTGACGACTCTGTCACTGCAGGAGACTTTCATCATCCTGTGAATAGGAGGAGGGAGGGGAGGAAATACTATTGTCAGCTCCATAGATATGCATCTATTGAATGATGACAGCAGAGAACCAGGCTCGTAAGTGGCCCATGTAAGTGGTTTGAAAACACTGCCTGTTATTACAACTCACTGATCTTAAACCTTTCCAGGAAAATTGTTCTGTGCTTAGATTGTTTATGACTGCTTTTTAAAATTTTATTACTAATTGCAGTGACGTCTATTAAACTGAATTACCGGGATCTGAGTGAAATACCCCATAAAAATTTGGACAGCATGTACATGCCCAGTGCCCAGACTGCTATGTGCAATGCAGGAAGAAAAATTGGTTACAATACCTTATCCTCAAGATTGGCACCTGCCACTTCCTCTTCAACACTGAGATCGATTTCTGGTGATTCTTCAATTTCTTTTCTTTCTGCATCAAACAAATAAAGCCCCAAGAAAATGCAAAAGAAAGGTATCAAAGCATATCCTGACTAGAAAAACAAAGAGCATGCTTTTTTACAGCTACTCAGGATACTGAGAAAGTGATTTTTATTATCTGGAGTTACATAATGGATCCTAGGCTGGGGAAAAACAAATCTGGAAGCCAGGATGGCACATGTGGCCCAATCCAGTTTTTCTACCTTACAAATTAGCACTATTTCACTTATGAAAGTTTGGAGATAAATGTAACCATAACATTCAAACTGCTCTGTAGCAATGTTTTTTATACAATTTTTTTGCAATTTTGTTGTGAGAAATTAATGCTACCCTTTGCAGCTGAAATTATTGGAATGTCAATCCTGGTTTTCAAGCCTCCTGACAAAAAGGGAAATGGCCTATACTGCAGTATAGATTTGCTGTAGAGCTGAACAACAATGACAAGAAAGTGTACCTGCAACAAAGTTATATAACAATTTATGCTACCTGAGCATTTGCCCAAAGACAACGTTTATTACATTATTTTCTATTGATTCTGTCCTAGACCACAGAGGCTTTCCAAAAAACCAATCCGATATCAATTATTTTAGCACTCTGAATACGTAACAGCATAAAATTTTACTCACCACCTGGCACAGATTCCAAGATTTCACTGGCAGTGAATGTATGCTTCACAGTTAATTCCTCAGTACCTTCCTCTGGTGATCTGTCTGTTTCACTCACTTGTGATGTTGTTACAGCAACATGGAGACTTTCAACTAAAGAGGAAAACATGCAGAATTACAGAGGCCCCTTAACTAGTTCCTTAGTGCATAAATCGGTGACATAGAATTGATTGACCACGGAATAATTTAGCTTGTAAGGGACTTTCAGAGGTCACCCCACTCAAAGCTGGTCAATCTAAATTGTGTTGACCAGAGCTTTGCGCACACAAGCCTTTAACACCTCCAAAGATGGAAACTTCGAAGTCGCCCTGAGCAACCTGTTCCAGTTTTTTAACACTCTCATAGTGTGTAATTTTTCATTTCAGTTAATTGGAATTGTCTGTGTTTCACAACAAGACTATTGTCTCTCATCCACTTGTTCTTTTATCGTCATCTGCCTCTGCAAAATATCTGGCTTCTCTATATCCTCCCATTCAGCAGCTGTGGACAGTAATGAGATCCCACCAAGTCAACTACCTCAGCTTATCTTCAGATGTCGTGTCGTCCAGCCCTCTAATCATCCTGGTGCCTTTCACTGGATTTGCTCTACTTTGTCAATGTCTCTCTTGTCCAGGGAAGCACAGTATTGGTCATGACACTCCAGACAGGACTCACGAGGGGTAACTAGAAGAAGAATCACCTCCCTCAACTTGCTGGCAACTCTCCTCCTACTGCAGCAGCCTAGGAAGCAGTTGGCCATCTTTGCCACAAGGGCAACTGCTGCCTCATGGTCAACCTGCTGTCGAGTAGGACTCCCAGGTTCACTTCCGCAAAGGGATTTTGTATCTAATTGGTGTCCAGCCTGTACCAACACACAGGATTACATCACCTGAGATGCAGGACTTTGCATTTGTCTTTGTCAAATGTCTAGGTGTTCCTCTTAGCCCATTTTCCCAACCTGTAGAGGTCTCTCCAGCTCACTGAACACTCCACCTCATTCGATGACAGTCATGAATTTGCTAAGAGTGTACTCAATCCTGAGGTTAACTGCATTAATAAATATGTTGAGCACTATTGGTCTCAGGATCCCTAAGGGAATCCCCTAATAACATGATACCAACTGGACATCGTATGACTGACCCCTTCAGCCCAGCAGTCCAGCCTGTCTTCCAGCCAGTTAAGCAGTTTACATCAATTCAGACGTAAGGATACTACAGCCAGTGCAAATGGTGTTGAAGGCCTGAGAAATGTCAAAGTAGCCAACATGCACTGTTTTCTCACCATAAAACCTGTCAGGTTAGTCAGACACAACTTGCCCTAATTAATCCATGACAGCTGTTCCAAATGTTCTTCCTGTCTTTCAGGTTTTTGGAAATGCCTTCTAGGAGGATTATCTCAGCGATGCTGGTGAGACCGACTATTTTCTAGTTCTCTATATATTCCTTCTTGAAGTCAAGTGTGAGGTTTGCTTTCTTCAAATCAACAGGAAGCTCTCCTGATCACTGTGACCTTTCAAAGCTGACAGAAAACAGCCTCACAGTGACATTGGCCAGCTCCCTGAGCAGCCTTGGATTTATCCTGTCTCATCTCATGGATTTGTGTATATCTAATTTGCTTAAGCACTCTGTAATTCTATCCTTCTCTACAATGAGCAATGCTTTATTCCTATAGAGTCTGCTATTAGCTCAGGGACTTAGTATTTCCATCCTAGAAAATGATCCCCACGAATTGTCTACAGTGTAAACAACTGTAAGCTCCCGCAGATTATTGCAGAGTCCTGAAATCCAAGACATCATCAACATCAGCAACAGCATGAGAGAAAGTGAAAAATAAAGAAGTGGGCAGAATAAGGTGTGTAATAAGTATAGGCTGCCATTTTAACTATCTTCTGTTTCATCACTGACTCATAGTACCCTACACAAGTTTAACCGATTTTATCAATAAAACGCTCTTTGACTTATTTATGATGATGGCGACCAAGCTCCACTGCTTTATAGGTTGAAATATTGTTAGTAGCACAGAGTTCTCAATTTAGGTGATGCTAGAATCAGGACTCAGTTTACCAGGACTCTGTTCAGCTGAGTTTAGCAGAAGTTTAGCTGAAGTTCCAGCTAGGCAAGCTATCTACAAATACCATTGCCTTCCTTCCTTCGCAGGTCAGCACTGTAGATGGTGCAACTATCTATCAACTCCCTGTTAGATAGCAAGCAGAGAAAACAGGGCTCCTACGGCAATTGTGGCAGGTGTTTCTTGGTAGAAATTTGGTTTGCTCTGTGTATGATCATATAGGATTCTGATCTGACATCAAAATCAGCCAAGGTAGGTGAAAGTAGGAGACCAGGTGCAATATCATACTGCAACCCCTGATGTGCTTCACAGAGCTGTACTGCAAGAACAGCCAACAACCTAACACCACACCCCTGCCTGCTTAAATTTGATGCTATGCCCTAAACATATCCCTTATTTTACAGTCTGGCAGATACCATCTCCTGTATGTGACAAGAATAAACTTGACAGATTTCTCTTCTATACCCTTTGGCAATTTTTGACACTGCCACTTCCTGAAACTCGACAGATTTGCAACACAAGGCAGCATGGCTGCACTTTTTTACCTTAAAATACCTGCCCATGTGAAGAGCCACCAATCCACTCTTCCCATGCAAACTCACCTTCTCTGAGTGCTGCTGCCAGCAGTGAGGCAGCCTGTGGAGTTTCTCCAGAATCGGGTTTGATAAGTAGGTGAGGTTCTACATGGACATCGTCAAACCCACACATATCTCCCAGTTCTGCATAGATACGCAACTTTTCTTCTAAATGACTGCAGATTTGCTGGTCTTGGTTACTCAGTGATTCTGCCAACCAAAATTGAACAGTGTAAAATTGAAAACAGAATTTTCTATCCTGCAAGGAAAGCATGTTGCCCATTCACCTTTCTAATCTTTATGCTACGTAGAAAGTGCTAATTCAAGTGAAGCTTCTTTTAAGTGACCAGGACCCAAATTCATCCAAGTTCATCCCATAATCTGTCCAAATGAAAGCTAACACATACCCTGGCAGAGTCCAGGTCAAAGCCCTAGCCTGATGAGGTGGCCTTGGCTGCCCTCTCTGGCCCTCGTTACTCCTGTTGCACTCACAATGACAAGTCAGTGTTCCTGGAAAAGCACTTGGCTCATGTGTGCTAATCCAGGGCCTCAATATCAAAGAACACCTACTTTCAGCAGAGGATGCCCTTCCCTGGGGCTTTCAATAGGACAGACATTGCTGCAATTTCTCTCCTCACAGCAATATAAAGAGGTGGGAGTTAGGTGTAGGGGCACCAAGGAAATAGAATTTATCCTATGAGCTGTATTTTCAGATAAAAATAATAGCAGCAAAGGACAAAGTCCCATAAACAAGCACAAAGCCACACAACTTTGAAGATTCAAGGTATTTTCACAAACTCAGAACTAGCTGGTCCTGATGCTAATCTGTGAAATTCAGTATTTGTTTTGAAAACACCCATTTTAATTTTTCTTTTTTAGTTATGGTAATGTAGCAACAACATTAAAGTGTTTGGAAAAAACATGCTTCTCTTTCAATACACTCACATTGTATCATCAGACCACCCCATCTGTCTCTGCTGTGACTCTGCCTGTTGAGCCACTCTGAACCCACCAGCCAGTATAGGTACATGACTAATTCATCCTGAATTCTGAGGATGCCAGAGCACTCAGAGCGACAGGAAAGGTACCACACCTTGATATTTCTGAATTCTGTATGCCTTGGCCTCAGCAATACGTCTGTCCTCATCAGACTCGCTCATTTTTACTACTTCTTCTTCCTCTGGACAACTTCAAAGATGAAAGACAAAGATGGATAAAGCAAAATCTGCACATCATCTATTCATCTTCACTACAATGTTATGTTCACAATAAACAGAACACAACACCAGCACCTTTTGCAACAATCCAGAAGCATGCCATTTGTCTGCCTCTTTAAGAGGCAGTAAGTGGACATAAAGCAGACTGAAGGACTCCTTTTTACTCTGGTAAGGCTGCACTGTGCAGCGAGAGAGTGGCTGGCACACACGCAGGTTTGCTGTCCTACGCACAAGCTTGGGCCCCATCAGAAGCAATGTTTACCCCACCATTCTCAATGAGCTGATGCCAAGATAACAGCCATGATTTGTGATTTCCTCAAAATGGTTGCACAGGACACCTGCAGGACTCTGTATGGTAGCCAGTGCCAAAGGCAAAGGTGAAGGAAAGCTGTCACAATGGCTGGTAAGGACATCTAATGAGGAGCAGAAAGGGTCTGCTGATTCAGTGGGAAACCAGGAGGAATATGGGAAGTGTGGCAGGACTGATGAAGAGGTTTTGGCACCTTGAGCTCAGAGGGAAACCCAAACTCACAGATGGACCCAGTGCAATGCAGAACAAAGAGCATGCTGCCATGAATATCCAACCAACCTCCCATCTGCTTTGGACTGCCAGCATGAAAACCAAACCCCTTTTCCCTACCTTTCCACTGCCTCTTGAATATGCCTCATCCAGTTGTTACGTTCTTCTTTGGAGCTGGTATGAACCTCATACATCTCAGGCCCTGCAGATGAAGCACTGATCAGAAACATCCCCCTTTCTTCGTTGGCTACTTCCCTTACTATGAGCCTCTGCAGGGAGATAACGGAAGGCTTCTGGTCCTGGAGGAAACAGTCAAAGCACACACATAATAAATCACTTTCTTATAAAACACCACACTCTAGGAAAAACATCATTTTTACATTCATTGGACTAACTCTAGTCCTGGTATAGTCAGACTACTGAAAGTTTCAAGTAATCAGACATCTTTTTAAACTATTCTTAAAAATACATTACACAGCTAACAAACAAATTAAGCACTAGATATGTGCTACAAAGAAAATCTCGGAGGCTCAATGATACTGAGACACAATATTCATATAATGTTTATATAGTTTGGGAACTTCTTTCCATGACCTTTCATATCTTTTATGTGTGTTTACTGCCATATTTTCAGTAAAAATTATTCTTCTGTTTATTTTACCAAAAATTAAAATTTATATTAGACAACTGAAAGAGCCTGCACTACTTCCCATCTTCACAGTCAGGTAAAGTACAACATTAAAGACATAATTCTGTTATTTTCATCCGTCTCCATAAAAAAAGTATTTATTTTTGGAAACAAATTTAATTTTCTATATACTGACATATTACAGTTCTGAACACAATACCAGGATTTTAGGAAAAAAAAGTTATGTGGGCATGACCCAGATAAGGACCTAACTTTTTGAGAAATATACAAATAAATGTGCAATGTATGTGTTCAAATATCTGATAATATACTCACAACAGCTGCAAAGATGTATTTTTGATCCTTTTCTTGTAAGAACAGTAGTACATCAGTTAGAAGCAGAGCTAAGGTGTCTTAAAATGAGAAAAGGAAAATAATGGCTTTCAATTAAAATTAGTACAATCAGTGTTAAATTCTTATTTTATCTTTATAAAGGGAGAAGCCCTGATGAAGAAATATCTCATAGAATCCTACAGTAAACTAAACAGGAAATATCTGGATTAGCCCATGGTCTCCATGAAGCACTTGCTCATCCCTGCTTTGTATCTCCCAGGAAAGAGCACCATGCTGGAGCACTGGCCCAGGGAAAGAAGAAATCCTTGCACCAATGGCAGTACAGCTTCCCTAAGCCATTCACCTGGCAAAGACTATCTCACATAAATCTTGCTTTGTCTGTGCTGTAACATACACTCACAGCACAGTATTACACTGGTAAAGGCATTTGTAGAACAATGATGAACAGACAGCTTTATAAAGTTGTACAGCAAATATTAGTATGCTCCAAAAAACCCCAACCCCTAATAGGTGATTAACACCAAAAATCAAATTCTGAGCTTGCATGTAAAAATTGTGCTCCAGCCAAATGTGGCTTCAGAATTTCTGTTCTACTATGGATGTCTCATTACCACTAGATTTTTAGTAAGCTATTTTCAATAGCAAATACTGTGAACAATAAAAATGTACAAGTCAAAACACTATATTATGAAATGAAACTGAAAAACAAAAACCTAGAAGGAGGGGACTGGAAGAAGAAATGCAGATGACATTGTATGTGAACTTGTTTTCTTATGCAGATTACTCACAAACCATGGCAGCTTCTGGAACTGATCTTCCAGCAATTAGTGGGGCATTCCCAATACCATTACCTCAGACATTCTTGTTTGCAATACAGCACAATAAAGTATTTTCATTCTTTAACCAGTCTTCAAATGTTATTTGCAAATAAAGAGTCAAAGGACTTTACTGCTCAGATGAAATACCTTTGAACCGACCAGTCGCTGTCTTCCAATACACTAAACCTTCATGAAGTAGTATCCTCTCTTTCCTCATCAAGTCTTGCTTCCTAAAAACATGGCCATTTTTCAGCTTTGTATATGTTTTGTTTTCAGTTCTACAGAGTATTTCCAACAGCTTTTGCTTTTTCTCATACTCATTCACTTTCAAATCTACTGCTGCAATTATATCCTTAATCAGATGAAGGGCTTTGCACAGGTCTTTATGTTCTTCTGTTCCTTCTGTATGAAACAAAAAATAAAAAACATGACACTAGTCAGCATGTTCAAGAGAAGATATAATTCCTTACTTTCTGGAAACAACCAGCATGATGCAAAGGTTAAATTGATACATTTATTATTTTAAGTTGAACCTGGCAACCATCTGACTAGAGTTATTAAAGGTATATACCTTTGCTTGACTCACCTATTAAAAGATGACCTGTACCTCAGATTTGTTCATTAGCCAAAACAACACACTGAATAGTTTCTGAAATATTTATGAGGTGTAAGCACTTTAAAAAAAACTCAGCAGCTAAGTAAATCATATAGTATATTACTTTTCTGGCTACGTAAAAGAACCCTTTAAACAGGATTGCAAGTACAAAGGATTTGCACTGGTATAAGCAACCTTCTACAATGCTCATTTACTGCCCATCTGGGGGGCAATATCTGTAAGTTAATAGTATTTGTAAAATGTTCTACTAAGTTCCAGAGGTCATTCAAGCTTTGCCTGAAAAAACAGAGTGTAATTTACAAAATGTTTGCCTAGCCCTACTTAGAAAAGACTTCTCCAGAATTAATTCCAAAGGTACAGATGTGTATCTGAGCTAGTCAAGGTCTTTTCCTAAAACAAGTGTGCTCATCTGGACTTCTATGGCTTACCCAGCTGGAATATCAGAAATCTTCACAGCCCAGCCTTGATAAGGCCTATATAGACCAGACAACCCTGTTTAGGTGACATTTGCCTGAACAGTAGGTATTTATGTTGCTCTGGTTCTATCTCAACGGAGCAGTGAATTTAATCTTTTGTGATATTGTAGCTGTGCAAATTCCTTACGTTAGAAATGTGCTAGGATTTCAGACACGAAGCAACACTTTAGCTTTTATTCACCTTTTGAGTATTGCAGTATCCTTTCAACCAGAACAGGGTATTTGGTGATTCGCTGGGTGACAAGCAAAATGCACTCAGGGATTCCTCGGCGCCGTGCCATCATGTTACTATTTCTCAGCTGCACAGATACAAAGATATACCTTAAGTAGTAAATGCATATTAAACCACCAATTGACTAATAAGAAATATGATCTAAAAGCATTAGAATAAGTTAAAACAAATGCCAGGTAATGTGAACCATCCCCAAGGAAAAGTTGCTGTGCTGAGGGATGAGGCGTACTATAACAGGAACATGTGTGTAATACACACTGGATGCCAAAGCATTCTAAAGTTTGAAAGAAAACTGTGATTTATCAGCTCACTAGTTAAGGAGGAAAAACTTTTGCCGTTTTTATTAGCTATTAAAAGTGAGTTAGTGAATATAATTCCAATCCTAAATCTAAGTAAAAGCTATGTACCTTTTTCCTGAGCATTCTGTCAACAGTGCTCATGATTCTACATTAACTTACTTTAATAAAATTCTGGAACTTCTTGTTTTGTTGCAGCTCTTTGAAGAGATTAACAGCTTCTTTCTGATGGCTACAAAACTCTCCGTATATTTTCTCCATTTTAGTTGCATTTTCCTCTGAAAACTGAAGGAAGTAATAAGTGAATTGTGCTCAACATTATATCTGACAGGAAATTGTATACCTTTAATTAATTTTGTACGAATAGGGAACTTTTACACTACTGGTTTGTCAAGTTCTCTGAATTTCACAAACAGAGCCTATCACAACAGCATGAAAATAGGCTAGCTGTTTTTAGGGGCAAGAAGAGGAATGTAGGCTGGAGAGATCGCAAGCAACCTCCACCGTAGGTCTTGCCAATAACAGCTAGAACATTTTAACAACATTTCCTTCACCTCTTTTCAAACACAACCCTCTGAGGTTCATTTGCTTTGGTCTGATCTCCACACTGCTTCTAGACAAGGTAACAGCTCAGCTCTTTATGTCAGTGGAGTGAAAACAGACTGACCAAAGGTGAAAAGCTACATCTCCCTTTCACAAGGAACTGAAGTGTGAATGCCAAGCCCTCAGTTAGCTGTTCTTCAGCCACAGAAAACAGCACCCCTTCCCTAGGAAGGAGTATCCTGAGATGTGACATGCCAGATCACTACAAGAAATTAATGGGTAGTTTCTTTTCCATTATCAGTCAGATCGTCACATCTCTGCTCAGCTGTTAAAAAAGTCAATCCATTGCTTCCATTTTTTGCAGTCCATAGTATGACAGCACCCTTCTACTGCAAACAGGACCAAGTTCATCACTTTCCTTGTCACTCACCACATAGGGAGAAGTCCACCCCAAGTTCATCACAGTTACCTGACAATAATGATCTTTTTTCACATTGCTATTTCATCCTGAAATAATCAGGGGAGGACAGGTTTCGAATCTTTTTGAGGCAACCATAACTGTCTTCTAGCCCACAGAAGTTTTGGAGTAAAAAAATTGTTTAAATTGGGAAACCCTGAGCACTTAAAGGATTAAAAGAGCTGATGCCTCTACCTGCTGCACAAGGATGTCTCCAATTCTGCCGATGACAAAATTACGCTCGCTCCCTGCCTCACATGATTCCTGCCGTCTGTCCTTCATTCTGCAGAAGAATTGCCTGTGCATCTCCAGTAGCTCATCTAAGCAGGGGAATATTCTGTCCACCATGTTGTGGTCAAGCTGCAGTTCTTCCTTCATCCCTTTCCTGAATATTTCAGACATAATGAACAGGGTATGGATGTGATGTACTTCTGTTTGCATCAACTCTGTGGTATAAAAGAAAAGAGCACAGTGTAGTAATCACCTGAATATTTTGCACACCTTCTAAGATAGACTTTAGTCTATCAAATACAAAAAATTCCTTTTTCTGTGTGAGCCTCAAACCTAATAGATTATGTCAGTAGGAAGACTTAATTTATCCGGCTCTGACACAATTCTCTCTGTATCCCACTGAACAAGCTGTGGTTGTAATTGCTTGAGCTGGGGATCAGATGAGGTCCCTTCCAATTTCAACCACTCTGTGAACAGGCTAGGCATGTCTCTGGTAGCCACTACTATCCATTTCTTTAGTTCTAGGACACATCGTAATTTGTGATAAATTGTTCTTTGAACCTTCCTATCGTTTTGAG
>QWTY01019138.1:0-20699 GCA_008033365.1 Pseudorectes ferrugineus | reverse complement strand
TGGTGGAGTAACTCTCGAAGTGTTCAAGAGGTGTCTGGATGTGGTGCTTGGGGTGATTATGGTGGTGCTAGGTTGACGTTTGTTCTAGATGAGCTTTAAGGTCTCTTACAACCTTGATGATTTTGTGATTCTGTAATTTAGATATATTTATGTACCAAGTTTTGAAGGGGTCCGTGTTGTCATATTTGGACAGTTTATCCCATCTACTTCATGCACTTAATTTAAGACAGAGACATGTGCCATCAGAAAGCAGGTGTCTCTCTGTTGATCAGAAAGGTGACTGCTTTCACCTTGATACTTCTAGACAGATTATGTTAAGTGTGTTGAAACAAGCTTTGATTTATCTGCTTTGCTTTGGCTTGGCTGGAGTTAAAATTAAGTAAACTGTCTCACTTCAAGAAATGTTGTTAGGTATGATAGTTGAAGCAGTCATAGGGTCCTTGGTAGTTGGTGAGATTGCTTCACTGTATCTTAATTCTTACTTTCCGTATTATAAAACAGTTGGTTCTAAAAATCCTAGTCACACAATGAAAACCGGAAAATATAATTAGAAACAAGAAGATTTGTAGTACTTACTCTGCTTAAATCCCATCTTGGGATTTAGAGTTCTTTAGAGTTGTTGGGTGGGTTTTCTTTCTTTCTTGTTTTATAGTCCAAGAAAGGGTTTTTTTCATTATAGTTTATAACAGGAATATTTACCAGTTAACAAGCTGGGGAAGAGAATGCACATCCAGCTTATAAGGTGGTTAATTTTGGTTCTTGAAAATACTGGCACATCACCCAGATAGTGGGGGAGTTTCATCTATTACGTAAGAGAAGACAAGGAAAATAAGTTCAGATTCAGGCTGAGACTGGGAAAGGTTTTTAAAGAACATACTGCATAATGGAAGCATTCCTGTGTTGTCTTGTCTTTGAACGCATTACAAAAAGTAAAAGTATCTTTCAAGCATTTTGATATTTACCACCTTTATTTTGTAAGGAAGGTGCTTCAACATGATACTGTAACTTCCATTAAAATATTAGTATAACTAAACTGTTCATCCTTAGATTATGTGTTTCTTGCTCAGTAAGAAGAGAAAGGTACTGGTAAAGCCTATTGAACTGAGGTCCTACATTTTCCAAAATACTACACTTCATGTATAAACATACCTAGGTTCTGGTTGAAGTTAGGTGCTGGGACAAGGATCAGTTTTGAATGGTGGTGTTGATCTGCTCTTGGCTTTGGATTTTTTTTTTACTTCTAGCCCAGCTGTCAGGACATATAATGAGACCTAGAATATTCCTCAACTGACCTCAGACCATATGTAAAAAAAGCACTGTCTTAATCACGTGTTGTTTTATTGTATGTTTTCCAGAGTGGCAAAAGTAATGAAGGTTCCTGTGTATGAGACACCAGCAGGATGGAGATATTTTTCCAATCTCATGGACTCTGGACGTTGTTCCCTTTGTGGTGAGGAGAGTTTTGGCACTGGTAAGTAATACATAATCAAAAATTACAAGAGACTTTAAATTTTTCCTGGATGCCTCAAGTCAAACCCAAAAGAATCAGCAAATTAGCTCTGTTGCATGCTGAAACAACTGTCTGTTGTTCACATTTTGAGGTTCATCTTGCAAGTGTGGTGTCCAGCACCTTGAGGCATGAAAAATGTGGAAAATGGATATTCGGAAGTGGCAAGCAATCTTACTACTGTCCAGACAGCTTCTGGAGGTGCCTGGCACTCTGTTCTGACTTGGGCATAAGTCAGAAGAGCCTCACTGGTTCCACTGCAAGTCTTTTCACAGACTGCAGCAGCATTTGGAGGGATTTTGCCTATATGGGGGCCACGTTTTTTCCTGATGTGATTAGGTGTACAGAGTTATGAGGATTGGTATATCTGATGGTACATCTAAACAAAACTGTTGCAGGCATCCCTTTTTGGAACATCACAATTGCTCAAGTGTCAGATAAATTGCTCCAGTGTCATGTTACATGTCAGCATCTCTGTTTTCCCTAGGTATTTCTCCCTTATCTCTCACAAGAACCAGTCAAACAAGAGAATGCAGAATGAATGACAAATTTGAGTCATCAGAAATATAGTATTGACAGTAAGCATTAGAGCAAATAATTGAACTATGTAGTCTAAATCTGCACTAATCTGCACTAATTTTAGTTCATGAGAATAACTGAATAAATTTCAGTGTTTCTTTTTTTTTTCCTGGATTCTGGCACAGAAATTCTTCCTTCTTACGTATTAGTAGGGCTATGTTACAAGTCTTTTTGAAAAAGCACAGACCAGAATAACTTAATAATTTGCCTGGCTAATAATTTATTCCATATTTTAATGTGAGTTCTATGGCGTTCTCTATTTTGAATGTGTAATTCCTTGGCTGCAGCTCTTTGTAGAAAATTAGTTACCATGCAGTGAAACTTCATTACCAATTTCATTTTGCTTTAATTGACTTATGTCAAGTATTAAGTTTGTTGGTTGGGGTCAGTTAGAGCAGAATGCTGCTTTTTTGAAAATGAGGATACCTTTAAGGCATAGACATGCCACTTCATGTGTTACCTTCTTGTTTACTGTATGGATCTGAATGGGCTATGATGGAAGAACCAAAAATATGTTAGATTTCTTTGGGTCTTATATGTAAAAAGGAAGAGAATTTAAATTAGTAATGAATGTTAGTTTTCTTTTTGTTGTCAATGGGAACCAATATCCCATGATTAGCAAACTGTATGCCTTCACTTTTTGCTGTGAGTGGCAGGGGTTTGTATTGCCTTTAATGTATCTTTTGAACAGATACTTCCTCTGCAGGGTGCTCTGTGAGGTCATTGAGAGAGATGTAATTTGGGGAGAGAAGGGCAGGAAGATCTTGTATCTTTCAGAATGTGCTGCGGTTTGTTGTGGTGTATTGTTGAACTGTATCTCCATTAACCCATGAGAGGTGTGAACTGGAGCGTTTTCAACTCTCTCTGCTTTTTAATACTTTTTCACTGGGCCCATTATGTACCCCTTCCTTCTAGATACTGAAGTTCCTCTTGCTCATGCCAAACCAGATACTTTCGTGAAACTTGGGTGGGTCTAGAGACATCAGTATGACCTCATTAGCACCTAAATTATTTGGAAAAAACCTCCTGGCTTCATCATCATGCTGAAGAAAGTTAAGTGTGGTTTTTAACTGGAAGGAGCTTGTACGAGTTTTGATAATGAGTTCCCATAGGTTGAAGTATATCTGGATACCTTAGCCCACAGAGTGCAGCGCCTCTTGCTGCGTGCAGGCCTGTGTGTAGAGGTGTGTAAAACAAACAGGAGTGGCCTCTCTGTGCCATATGCCATGACAAACCACTGCCACAGATCTGTCTCTGCTTGGGAAGTTAGTTTCCTAGACCATCGTCATCTGATGATGTTGAGTATGACTCTTTCAGATGCTGATGTCTGAGGGAGAAGGGGGGAATCATTGGTTGCTTAGCAGAAGCAATGTCTTCTTTGAGGAAACTTGCCATTTAAATTTTATGGTGCAGTTATAAAAAAAGACAAACAACCAATTTCCCTTTCACTTTGCAAAAGCATGTTCAGGTTTTGCTAAGAAGGCTGTCCCCAGTACCGGTGGACTTTAGCCCTGCAGATCAGTCATATAGAAATAAAAATAAAGTATTTTGATCTACTGTAACAGTGAGAACATTATGATCTATGTTGGTCTAATTTTATTATCCTGAGTATCTGATAGTGGTTGAATTTGGGAAGAGAAGCACTCATGGAGGTCAAGGAAGTGCCTGTAGGGTTTGGCTGTTTTAGATAGGCGAGAAAATTACCCTAACTTCTCTCTTTGCTTGCCATTGACTTTTTCCTTTGCTTGTATCTTTCTGTAAGGCCTTAAAACAATTGCCTTCTGTACTCTAGCTTGTCTTCCAAATTTGCAGCTCCAGCTCCTGTCTCCTGAGCTCAGGCTAGTCTCTACATTCCTTAGCACTCTGTGTTCCTTATATTAATCTGGTTCTTCTATCCTATCACCAATTCTTCAGATTCCTGATAAATCCTGTCTCTTGTGAATGCTAAGGGTGCTTGAAAAAAATATTGCTGGCCAGCCTTGAGAGCTGGTCTGCGGCAATATCTTGGCATCCCGGTATGTTCTGATCAGATGAACTTTGTTGTACCTGCAGCACTTCAGTGCAGAAAGCCTCTTGACCTCCAGTTTTATCCAATTCCATCTAAAGGCAAATCTGGGCACTCGAGATTCCATCCCATGGGCATCCAGAGAACTTGAGCACAGGGTTTAAATTCCTCAGTCTGTATGTAGTTGCTGTGTAAAAAAATATGTGACAGAAAGAGATTTCCTAAGGATGTGTGGAGTCTCCCTCACTGGAGATATTCAAGAACAGTCTGGACGCAATCCTGTGCCATGTGCTCTGGGATAACCCTTCTTGAGCAGGGAGATTGAACCAGTTGCCCTGTTGTGGTCCCTTCCAACCTGACCCATTCTGTGATTTTGTGATACTTATGGGGCAATTATGCGATGGCTGTGATGTCTAAAGTTTGGTTTTCTCACTGCCTCAATTTCCTTACCATCTTTCAATTCAATGCAGCTGTCTGAAATGTGTCCTCATATGCCAGGAGGTTTATTTGTAAAACGCGGTCTGGTTTGTAGATGACCAGTACTTTAGCAATGTGAGCTGTTTTTAGCAGTAAATATTTACCTTATTGCGAATCTTTTAGTAATGTCCTAAGCTGTGTGACCCTCACATGTTTCTGCCAGTATTGGGCATTTGAATCAATTTTACAGCTTTTGCCCAATCATATCTGTTTAGGGAACTGAAATTTGGCACATCTTTAGCTTTCAGCATGGAATATTTATATAAGTGTACGATAGAGTGATCAGAGTGGGAAACTTCCTGCTTTGTGTAAGAGGAAGGAGTTTTAAAAATCCACCTTCTGTCATCAAACTGCATTGGAAACCAATTGCTTGTGTACCCAGGTAATCCAGCCCAGCTGGAATTTCCAAGTAATACAGAGCCCTGGTTTTATAACATAAGGGACTTTGCTCTGGTGAGTAAATAAAAGCAAATTTTCTGCTATAAAAGGAGAAAAAATGTTGAAAACATCTCATACAGCTGTATTTCCCAAACTTGTTTTCTGGCAGCTGATCTTGGAACTCAACCAATACTTTAAAAACTTCTTCCATTTTTGTAGCAGTGTGGGGAACTTGTCAAATGAGGCTAGTAGCTTTCTGGTTCTATGACTAATGCCCAGTACACAGTTCAAAGGAGGGCCTCAGCAGCAGCAATTAGTTTCTAAATTTCATCAGCAAGCTATTAATCAGGATTAGGAGAACTGTGTGGCTGATTTATCTCTCTGCAGTTTAAGCCATTTCATTAATTGCTACAACTTTCTTAAATTTGCTTGCTTTATCTCCAAATTTCCAGATTCTATTGACATCAGCCCCCTTCTCCTGCAAGATTATGTGGAAGAACCTAGTGGAGAATATAAAAATGTGCTATTGCTGAAATGAGTGAAAGCCTCAGAAGAGCTGTTTGGTGGTGTCTGTTGCAGTAATACAAATCTAAAATAATCTCATTAACTTGAATAAATTATCAGATCAGAATGCCCCTAAATCTCCGTTTGCCTAAAATATCGCTAAGTTTCAGACTGTTGGATTATAAATTTGTGAGACTCACGTATGTGCAAACAAAATGATTTGTTGTGAGTTTGTGTACTCCAGTGATTTTCTTGTTTTAAAATCACACTTAGAGAATGCAATGATAGACAGGGATTACAAAATTAGGGAAAAGCAATTACCTTTTATTCATGCATATGACCCACAAACCTTGCTTTCCCTATCAGAATTGGATATCCCAGATACAGACAAAGATAGACAGCTTTCAAATAGTAGAAAAATCATAATATGAACATATTTACATGATTTTACTTTGTTTCTCAAGCTACTGCCTCTGAAGACTTTCTTCAGTTTAAAACTGTGTAAGCTGAGTACTTCTCTATGAATGGGAACGTGCTCTGAGAGTTTTTCCCAGGTTGTTTACTCTGAGTCTGGACATAGCAATTTACTGTAGTAAAAAATAACTTTTGCTACTGTTATATGGAGAAATAACAAATTAACTTAAAAATAAGTTGTTGAAACACTTGCAGTTATTACAATTTCCCTTACCAATGGAAAATTAAATATAAAGTGTTAATCAGAGAAAATACTTGTTGACTCCTCTGTTCTGCTGTCTTTTTCTGCTTCAGCTCATTAAACAGAATCAGGAATTCCTTAATTCCATGTTTCAGTTATAAGTAGCACTGAGATCATACTGAGGTTAGTCAGAGCCCCTACTGCAATTGTATTTCAGGAATACAGAGCTGCTGCAAGGCACCTTTTCCTTCTTCCCTTTGCACAGGACAGATCTGCCTCTGCAAATTCATTGGATCTGTGAAGCAAAGAATGGTGTTAGCTGAACTGAGGCAGCAGAATAAACTCCCTCCCTAGAGTCTCTACAATGTGAGCTGGGCTGTAGGACTAAGTTAAGAGAGAGCAAGCAGAAACACATACAGATGTTGGTAGGTGAAAATCAGGGTAACAAAATTGCAGTAATAGATTTTAATTTGCTGAAAGAAGGAAGGGCAATAAATACAACAACATATGTGCATACAGTAATCATGCTGATGGATGTGCTCAGTTTCCTGTCTGTTAAGACTAACAAACTGAAACGCTTCCTGGGCACACAGGATTATTGACCCTGTACTCTTACCAGGCTAGCATTTTTAATTGTGACTTTTGATTCTGAAACAGTTGAGTTGCTTCTAGATATCCAGACTTTTATCTTCGGATTACTTTCTCCCACTGCTTTCTCTTTACGGAGAAGCAACAATTTCTGTCCTCTGAGGGACATGCAAGGACAGAGCACATGCCAAATCTGCTAAATGTATATGAAAAGTAATATATTCAGCCCTCCTTATATAGATTTATGAGCTTAAGCCATACCAGAACAAAGCTCAGAACACAAAAAAGAGCTCTTCAGAAATGCTTCTGTCCATGTTTCACTAGAACATTTTGGTTCAATGAAATGTACGTAAAGTGTTTGCTACATCAGAATGCATCTCTTTGGTGTTCAGCTTAGCCTGTTTCTCCATTGTTATGATGTATAGATGATTTTGCTAAACAACTGCAGTGCTTTTCACTGTATGATTTGCTGGCCTGCAGTCTGCAGAGTGTTACGTAGCAGGAGAATAAATGGTCATTCATATTGGAACAAATTGCTGAGGGGTTAAGCTCGGTTCCATGTCTCCACTTCTTGCTGCTGTCTGTTGAAACACTTAAGCCATTTAAAGTGGCTGGTGATAATCGGCGACAGAGACGGCTTTTTAGGTGAAATGGAATTTTTTCACTGCTAAGGATGAATGGCTGAAAGGAGAGGCAGGCAGGTTAAGAAGAAAAGGAACAGCCATGTTGGGGTGAGCCTGCTGTTACCAGGGCCCCCCCACTCTGCCCAGGAGCAGCACCAGCGCCATCAGCCCCTGCCCCAGCAATGCTACAGCAGCGCCAGTCTCCAGCTCCCCACAGCCCTGCCATGCCTGGCCAGGGGTCCCCCAAAGCCAGGCCTGCCCATGCTCCCACTTCCTGGCCTGGCCTTGCCCTGTCCCCATTCCCAGGCAGTGCCTGATGCCCGGAGCTGGGACTGCCCTGCTGTGGGGGCAGTGGGACTGGGACAGGCCCTGGCTGCTCATGCCCTGCTGCCCAAGAGAAGCCGCACTGCTCCTAGTCCCCTGAGTGTCCCCAGCCCCCTTGGTGACGTGATGACTTTTCCTACTGTTACCAGAGGAACAATGTATGCTGGGGGGGGAAGTGACAGCTCTATTCTAGATTTGTCTTTTGGTGGCAGGGGCAGAAGCCTGCACCATTATCTGGGAACAGACTCTTGGCTTTGGTGAGAATGATTGTGGCTCTGCTGTGTGCTTTGCCTGCAAGTAAGCTGACTTTATTATCCATAGGACATACTGCTGGTGTTCCTGTAGAAGATAGGGTGATCTAGCATATTACTGCAACAAGGGAGTAGAAAAGGTGAGAGATGACCTTCAAGGTCCCTTCCAGCCCCAACAATTCTGTGATTCTGTGACCTGAGTGTCTGAAGGACTGACTTTCTGTAGAGGGACATTTGTTTTCCTTTCTTATCTGAAGCTATTTGCAAAGCTCTGAGAGCTCATAAATAACCCTGCCCTTTTTCTTCTGACTGGTTGGCACTCCATGCTTTCACAGCACCCAGTACTGGAGCAGGGAACAGAGTAACCTGGGCCTCCTCTTGCAGCAGCTCCTCAAGCACCAGCCATAAACTCTGCCTGTTGTAATGGGAGACTGCTGTTGTTGCAGAGAGATCGCAGATTACAGATCAAGGCAGATAACAAGTGGCAGAAAAGAGATATTCTTACTATCATGACAGCTACTTTGCAAATGTGAAGGCATGTTACTGTCTCAGCTCTTAAATCCATCTATAGTGTTCGATGTCCTCGTTTTCTGTAATGCCTAATGCGTAGACATAAACGTAATCTTCACACAAATCTTAATCCTCGTCAACAAGTGTTCGGTATTCATTCCTATACAACTTGAATATTGTGCTGAATAGTAATTTGCATTTATTTAACCCTGTGGTAGTTAAGTTAATGTTAAGATTAATGTTAGATTTAGAGTGTTGAGGTTGAATGTAACACAAGAAGCATAAGTGACAGGCAGATTTGTGGCAGACCCAGGACAATGGGCTCTTAGAAAATCCGTGTGAGCAGAGGCTGCTACCCTGATTGTTGCTCTCTCCCAAGAAGAGAAACTGCAAGTTCAAGGCAACAGCAGTGATTGGAAGACTGAACCCTAGGAATCATGGTGTTTCTCTGTACATCTTGTTATTTTCCTTCTATGCCTTTAATATGTTGACAGTTTTTCATGGGATTAACAGCTTCAGTGCATGGGAACTATCCTCTGCCAGTAGCAAAACACAGCTGTTTTGACAGATGACTGCGTGGACCTTGCAGGCTGTTACGTAAAACCAAGCTCTGCAAAGCAGTCTTGCTGCAACAGGATTTTTGTGTTTGGGGAAGGAGAATATTTCAGAAAACAGAGCTTTTTTAGATTCCTCTTAGATTCTAAGAGTTTTTAGATTCCTCTCTGGAGAATTTTGTTAAGTGTCTTCTAAGGAGGGATAGTTCAGTTGGTTGCCTCCATAATCAGTAAGTACTTCATGCAGTAAACAAAACTTCTGAATTATTGCACTTGCTTTGTACTCACAGTTTCAATAATGTGCGACAGTAAACCATAAGGCTGCAGCTAACAACCTTTAACCAAATCTAGTATTATTATGCCGGAGCAATGGCTACGTATTTTATATCTCTTCAAGTTTCTTGAGTCTGTTAGCTTATATAATTGCCATCAGTATCTACTGAGTGCCAGGGGTCTTGGATCTTACTTGGATCTGAGACTTATGTGTTAAATCATGTGGGGTAGTCCAAAACTGTTCCTAGATTTCATTGTTGGAACAATTTCTCTCTTCATAAATACAAACCTGTGAAGGGATCTAGATTGGAGCACCCAAACATCTTTAGCACTGAGAGGTATGGAGAAACACAGAAAAGAGAACAGTCCTGCTCTCTAGTTTGCTTGGTTTTTTTTTTTCCTCAGGAAAAAGTCTTTTCAAGCTCTTGGTTGTTGTCCTGACGAGCAGTCATGAACATTCTGGAAGTCTGCAATTTTTATGGAATGGGGAAGTTCTTTCTCTGCAGCTTGACATCTGCAGATGAACATCTGCAGAGATAAGGAGATGATGTTGAACTCAGCTCTCATAAAGGAGAACATTCTGGCTCATGGCTGGGGTTTGCATATCTAGCCCAGTTCTGGGAAACAGTAGCAGAGGTGTGAAAACACTCTGTACATCAGTGAACAGGAATAATGACTAAAAATGTTCTCATACTGCTACTGTTTCTGTTCAAGTGCTTGTACATATTTTTATTTAACCTTAGAAGTATGGGCTTTGTCATGCAAAAATAGATCACATTTTAAACATTAGTTCTGGTTTTCTGTCTGGAACATATCAGAGACACTGGGAGTAGTACTACTGATTGCTGTTATGTGACATAACACAGTTAAATGAGATATTTGCCCAGCCTCCTTACCTTGTTTTCTGATTTGCAGTGATACCAAATACTGTGCTTAATGTCTGTCTCTTTAGGGTCTGACCACCTTCGAGAGAAAGATGGACTGTGGGCTGTGCTAGTTTGGCTTTCAATCCTAGCAGCTCGAAAGCAGAGTGTGGAGGAGATTGTCAGGGATCACTGGGCAAAATTTGGCCGGCACTACTACTGCAGGTAAGAAAAATGAGGAAGAGGCACTTACGCAGCTGATGGGAGAATTTCTGCTACAATCATTGCTTGTTTAGATGTGCTCAGCTGCACTTAGGCATGCATTTGCTGTGCCTTCAGAATGAAAATCTGCCACAGATTATCACTGTTTTGTGGACAGGTTTTTCCAGAGGAGTAAGTGTCAGAAAAAGGAGCTATACATATATGTTACTGCTAGCATATGAGTAATGGAATTTTTTAATATTGAATGGCAGAAAGATCTGTATTATTTACTTGTGGAATATGTAGGTGCAGCTTGTTACATGATGTTGAAAAAGTAACGTACTCCCCCCAGCAAGATTTACTCCTGCATTTTTTTCTCCAAGTGCCTCCATGTGACAGGGTTTTAGTGAGAACTGAAACCTATGTCTGCTTCCAGTTCAGGATAACTCATCCAAAACATTTACTTATTTTTATTAAGGTCTCAGTATGGTGAGTTCTAGCTGTCACTTTCATCTTTGCTTCTGCCTCTCTCTTAATCCAGATTTAATCCAGAGGAGTTTGCAATTTGTAAGGTCTTTTGCATACAGCTATTCCTCAAAACTTGTAGCAAAGTTTTCACTATTTCACTTGTCTGTTGAGCACTGCACTGATTGTGTCATTAAGTTTTGAAAACTAGCTGTGTATTGGTGATGTTTTCTATGCTGCTTTAGAAACTACATTTTCTAGATGCTTTTTGTTGATTTAGAGTCAGGTGGCCAGTGTAGAGCTGGGTTTCACACATGTGATGGTTAGATTGCACAGGACTTGCATGTGTGTGCTGGTTTCATTTGCAATCAGTAGTTCAGTGGTACACTTCTGATTTGTGAAGTAAGCAGTAAATTGCTAATTGTGAGTATATAGAGTTCTGTGAAAGCAGAACTCTTCTCAGCTCTGGGGACTTACTTCCTGGTTCTACTTTTTTTTGATATATGTGCAAGGTTTGATTACGAAGCACTGGAACCCAGAACAGCGTATTTCATAATGAGAGACCTGGAAGCTTTGATCACTGACAAATCATTCAGCCATCAGCAGTTTGCTGTGGGTAACAATATCTACAGTGTGGAAAGAACAGACAGCTTTGAGTACGTAGATCCTGTGGATGGCACTGTGACCAAAAGACAGGTATGGCTGTAGTGATGGTTTTGCAGCTGTCATATTGTCTCCAACAGTGTTGTTTCTAAAGCTCAGCCTGGCAAGACTATCCATTTATTTATGGGATGGTGTTTCCTTTGCTGTGATAGATACTGCATTTCCTACTTAAGATCAGCTCAGCCTCAAAGACAATCCACCTTTAGTTTATCTTGCGCTTGTTGTATGTAACTAGAGACAATAGTGTCACAGTGAACATAGGATGGGATGAAGTCCCTGTTGACGGCAGTGCATGTATAGGGAGGGTTCCTTTTCTGGAACAGTGGAAAATGTCATGCAGAAAGAAGGTCTTTCCTTTTTCTATTTTTTATCTGAAATCTCCACTGGCTATACATTACAAAAAAAAAAAAAATTCCTGCTCTTGGTGACCCACAGGATTTACATAACTGAGGTGCAATATCTAAATATCTATAGTATCCAATAGCATGCAGAAGACTTTAGAAGGTTGTAGCCTATGTGGGCACATTTGACTTCCCTAGCCCAAATTATCAGTTCCTTCTGGACTCTGTCTATACTGAGATTCCTTGGTTATCCAGAACTGCAGTTCAAACTGAGCCTTCAGTGTTTGGAAATTCATTATGTGCTCAAAAGTAGCCAGGTGCTTTTACCAGGTGTAAATGTATATTCAAGTATTTTGAATATGAGCTATGACTCCTATTAAAATTTGTCCTGATTTTATGCTACTTATATTTTCATGGTCCTGGTTTCTCTGGTTTTTAAATTATTTGACCTAAACAGACCCTAGCAAATGATATTACAAGCCATTAAAATTACTGTCATGCCATTCTGCTCAGAGTCTTTATAGTTTCTGTTCATCATTGCATCCAGAAAGTATAAGCAGCCCATCTGCCACTGAGCTACTCTCTTTTTGTGTATTACTACTGAAACAAGATATGAGGATATTGTCATATCCAAGTCCAGTGGAAAATTACAGGCATGGCAGACTTGTGACCTTTATAGTTCAAAAAAGCAGCTTGTGAATTTTCATTGCATTTTTCTTTCCCTTAATTTTTCATCCAAAGCACTTACTCTATATTGGAATATAATTGCTAACCATATCACCATGTAACACAAACAGAGAAACATGACTTGGCTTGTTTTCAGACAGACTCTGAAACGGATCCCATAAAACCAGAAAGCATGTCTTTTCATGGGGAGAAGCTCTTATTTATTCAGAGTACAGTTCAACCAGTTTGTCCTTTGGCAAGGACACATTCCTAGCTTCATGTGTCTGCAGCCTCAGTGGGATTCTCCAAGCACAATAGAAGTGGAGAGGATATTGATCTATGCAAATGAAACAACAGTTCACTGCTGCCATTTTCCTCAGGTAGCTTGCTCATCATCTAAATGCAGATAGCTCTTTCAGACTATGATAGGCTTCATGCGGATTTTTCAGCTAAGTATTCAGGAACATGTTCCAAGTTTTGTTCTCCAGTAGGTAGAGGAGAGAGATTTATATTCAGTGCAACTACACTGTCTCATGAACGAGAAGCTGGCTACATGATAATTATTCAGTGTTAATAAACAACATACTCAGAAAATAAACACAGCAATGAGAAAATAGGCAGCAGACAATACACACAGACTGTTGCTTCTGATTAATTCTGTCTCTTGAAACCCATGAATATTGTTTATCACAGTGCAATAATAAGACTTAAAATTAAATGAAACATTCTGTTGTTCTTGAAGACTGTTTTAATTTTTAAAGCTGTACTGTGCTTTTGCACACATAAGCGCATAATAATGCTGCTCCTGAGGGTCCAGCAAGCCAGGAATGGGACTAGTTGCATTTTTGTGTGAAATTCTAATTACAAGGATGAGAGGTACAAGTTGGCCATTATACTAAGAGACAAAAGGCTCCAGTGACCTTTCAGTACTTCAAGGGGGCTTGTAAGAAAGATGAGGACAGTCCTTTTAGCAGAGCTTGTTGCAGTAGTACAAGTGGTAATGGCCTTAAACTAAAAGAGTAAATTCAAAATAGATGTAAGGAAGACTTTTTTTTTACAATGAGAGGGGTGAAACACTGGAACAGGTTGTCCAGAGAGATGGTGGATGCCCCATCCCTGCAATCATTCAAAGTCAAGTTGGATGGGGCTCTGAGCAACCAGATCTAATTGAAGATGTCCCTGCTCACTGAACATGATGACCTGATGACATCAGGACTGGATGACCTTTAGAGGTCCTTTCCAACCCAAACCATTTGATGATTCTGTGGTTATCAAACAATGCTTTATATGGTGCTAAAGATGTTTTGGCATACATCTGAGGAAACAAAGATTTTACTTAGGTTTTACTTATAGTTTAGAATATTGGCACACTGTGTTTCTAACATCATTGTCTTGTCAAGCTGCTGATAAAACTGGAAAAATAAAATGCATCTCTTTTAATTCTCTTCTCTTATGTTTTGGTTTACTGCCCTTTAAACAAAAGTAGCAAGGATCTTAGTTTGTGCACTAGACCTTTGTCAACAGAAGGACTAAGGGGAAGAAAAGTTCACTGGCTTATCAGAGGTGGCACTTAGTCTAAGGGTACCATTTACGTAAAGGGAGCTAGTGTAGTAGTGCAAAGCTGATAGAATATTGCCACACTGCAACTATTTATCTGTGGAATTTAGTCCTCTGGCCTTAATGGCCTTCCTGTACAGAAACTGTGGATCCAAGTATATGGTCTGTGGTCTGTATAATAAAGTGTTCATATATGCAGTACAAAAGAGGCGGGGAGAAAAGAAAAAAAGATGTGAAGATGGGAACAAAGAGCAAATTTTTAGTTAATTAATAAATTTATCAATCCTCTTTATTATGCACATGGTTAATGTGCATTAATTAGTGTACTTGAGATTAATTAACACCTTAAGTTTTCCAAATTGTACTACAGACTTATTGAAATTCTTCCAGTCATATATTGATGCATGGTGTTTGACGGGTAGCAAGTGGTCCTGTCTTTTGTATTCACTATTGACAACTGTTTTTTGATCCAGGGATTCTGTAGGTGTTTCTTAGTCCACTTATCTTTAGTGATCATGCACCTATTTCTCAGGCCATTGATTTTGTGCTGTGCCACGCAGAAATAAGAAAAAAAATCAAGGAAAAAATAAAAACATCAGTAAGAGAGTATTTGTTATGAGGAGTGGGAGGGAATGCACAACATCATTTCTAGTCTTCAGGGGGGAAAAAAAGAGTAATGAATGAGTTGTCCAAAGTTATGGGGAAAGAGGAATGGCATCCAAATGACTCTTCCTTTCACTTCTGTTTTGAAGCAGTGAATGGTGTTTTGTAAAGGTACTGGCCACCTTGCATATGTGCTGTTCCTTCTTCTTTCACAGGGGCTGCGGATTATTTTTTCGGATGCTTCCAGACTCATCTTCAGAATGAGTGCTTCTAGTCATGTGAGAGCTACTCTGCGGATCTATGCAGAGAGTTACGAAAAGGATCCTAGCCAACACAATAAGGAACCACAGGTAATGCAGCATCATTGTAGTAAGTCAGTAAATAAAGCACTACCTCTGTAATAGCAGTGGCTACAGGTTTTCATCTTTGACCAGAAGCAACGCTCAATGCTTTGACCCATGTGTTGTGTTTGTAGATTATTTTCCTAGTCTTGTAAATGTACACCTTTTGAGGAAGGACCAGCAGTTTTAGTATACCCTAGTGTAATATCTAGCACAACAGGAATGTCAAGGGCTGAGATGCCTCATGTTAAATGCTGGGCAATGACTTCAAGTCTATTAAGAGAGGCCATTCTAGTTTGAATTTTTTTCAGAACTTTTTTAGAGTTGTGATCTGACTTATGGAACAGTATTTTAAAAATAAGATAACCATTTTTCAAGCAGATTATCTGAGAGCCACTTAGTTAGGGCATCCCAAGGATTCCTCACAATCAGAGTGCAGTTAGCAAATATGGATACCAGAGTCTAAACAATGTAGGGATTCCTTGCAAGGGAAAGACATGCATCTGTCTTAAGAATTATCTCATATCAGAACCAGACTTTTTCCTAAGAAGAGTGAAGGTTGAGAGCAAATTGCTGGATTGTCCAGCAGATGCCTTACACAATTAATAAAATAAATCACACTTCACACTCTCAGGTTCTTCCCAGTAAATGTTCTTTATGCTGTTATATACAAGAGAGGACTAAGGATATTTCATGGAAGAGAGGTTAAGCATTTGGCTTGTAGTAAATGAAAACCCTGTAGTTTTTAGTCTCGTTATGTGTTCATGACTGGAATGCAAATGCAAATCTACCAAAACATATATGCTGTCAAATGAATTTGAACCCTAGGTAAGAGTTTGATGTTTCTCTTTCACCAGATTTTGACCATAAACTTAGTTTGTTTCTTCTTATGCTATTAAACAGTATGTATCAGTCGTGAAAAGTGCTTCAGTTGTCACAGAAATGTTGCAGAGTCCATGCCTGCAGATACGATCTATTAAATTTATTTACTTTTTTTTTAAAGTAACAGTTTGCATCTTTGGTAACTTCTTGGATAGAATATTTAAAATGTTAAAGCTCCAACAGAGTAAAGGACCATATTTTAGCAATTTTTGTGTTTTTCTGTGTATCTAGGTTTGCCCAGCTAGCAGGATCATTAATGTATTTTGCCTGGGGAGGAACACTCCTACAACCCCATTTGCACTTGCTGCTATATTGGGTTTACATGGTAAAATTTTGGTATCTGGGAGCTGCAGGGGTGGCTTCTGTGAGAAGTTGCTAGAAGCTGCTTCTGTGTTAAAAAGAGCCAGTTCCAGATGGCTCCTAGATGGACCCACCACAGGCCAAAGCTGTAGCTCCCTGTGATAACATCCTTAAGCAAGGTAATAAACCCTCTGTGCAACAACAGCAGGGAAGGGAGAAGGGGGGATACTTGTGAGAAACAACTCTGCAGGCACCATGGTCAGTGCAGAATGGAGGGGGGGTGATAGAGTGGTTTGGTGGGCATCTGACAACCAGACAAGGTCAATGCACCACAGGTACATCAAATTTTGTTACAGCACAATTTGTTTATCAGTTGTGATTGCACTGACCATTTTAAATATGCTTCTTTGTGCTATGCAGGTAAGGCATAGATGAAATGAAAATAAGTCAGAGTAAAAGACAGGCTGTGAGTTGATTTTAGAGGTTTGAAGTGGACTTACAGTAACCTTGTGATATGTAACCAAAATATGTGATCTGAACATGTTTCTTGTCTGACAAATCCCAGTAGAAAATACAAGAAAACAATGGAGCATATACTGGCAGCATTATCTAGCTAAACTTTTGACTGTTTTATTGCAAATGAACATGTGCATTTTAAAGTGGAATTGTTGCTGTATTAACAGATTGTTTTATTTTCTATGAGAGAAGTCATAGTCTGACAGAATTTAGGCTTGTGTGTCTCCTAAAGTAACCTACAGTCAATGCTCAGTATTTATAATTTGTTCTTTTAAATGAGTGGAAAACAGCAAATGTTCTCAGTGAATTTTTTACTTGTGAAGAGACTAGATTGAGGGAGCAGTGGTTGTCCTCAGAAAATGAGGAATGTGCTGCCCTACTGTTAACGTTTCTTCTCTGTTCTGCTTGCATTTGCTTGAGAGAGGTACATGAAGTCTCACCAGCAATACAGACCATGTCCAGGGAGCAGCAAGAATTGGTCTGCTGCACAAGGCAGTAGGAGCCAGGCACCCAGACCTGCTGCACCACAGACAGTGCCCTCCTTGTCCAGGGGACAGTCCCACAGCAGCAAAGTGAGGAGGACAGGGCAGGTCTCTGGTAACAAGCTCCCTCAACAAGTGATGGATCAGGTTCAGGGTTCATCTGGAGCAGCAGGAGGTGGGACCAGAGACAAAGCTGGAGATGAGGCAACAGTGTGGACCTACCCAGGAGACAGAGTCAAAGTCAAAACTGGAGACAAGATACAACATATATCCAAGCAGTCTTTCAGGGAAAGGAGCTGCCTGTAGCATGGGCCTGAGATCCACCCAGGCAGCAGAGCCAGAGGTAAGGCTGGAGACAAGCACTCCTATAGCTTAGCTCTGGCAGGGACCAATACCCCTGGGACAGGCTGTAATGGGCCTTGGGCAGGGTGCAGGAGGAGGTCCTCAGGGGACCCTAAGCAGATTGGTAGGGCTTATGACTGCCCTTGAGGATTTCAGAGTTTGGTCTTTTATTCAGCACACCAAAAGGGTCTGTTATTCCCAAGGACGGAAAAAAGGCTAGAAGGGATTTTTTCTGTGCATGTATCAGAGTCTGTCAGATTGCAACACTTTTGGCTGTTTAATCAGGATATTCACTAGTGAACAGATAATCCCAGGGGTAGAAATGTCATTGCCTTGAAACTTGCTGCAGGGACTTTCCTGCATTTATACAGTGCAGACAGGCATTTTAATATCTAGATTGCCTCAGGAAATACATGGTACTATAAACACCCTCCTCATCTCCTGCCATGTGCACAAAATCTGGGATAAATAGCTGTTTCATCTCAATTAATACAATAAATTCTTTATTTGGTTTCTCATTGCATGTTATTGCACAGTTCCCACTGCTTCTCTTTCCTTGCCCTGGCTGGATGCTTTGCCAACAACGTGAGTGCATTAGAAACAACAAGGTCATAGATGGTATCTGACAGGCAGATGGCAGACTTCAAGGCAGGACAAAAATTTTAGGAGATCTTCACGTACAAATATAACTAAATATTTCCCAGGAGAACATTTGATAGTCTTCAGTGGAGTATGTAAAAGAGACTGAAAAAAACCTCCTTTTTCAGAAAACAGCATTGCTAGGAAGGGGTGCCATAGTTCTCCCAATTCTGTAATTCCTTTATTGTTTGGTTTGAAGTTCATGCTGACATGCACACATCTCAAAGAGCTGTGACAGATTTGAAGTTTCAAGAACTTTGTTGTCTGTTTGCTGTCAGTAATAGGAACATAGCATATATGTAAGTGGTCAGTTATGGAAAAAGCACTGACGTAGAGAAGTATGTTAAGTATATACTTTATGTACTACCTTATGGTGTTTAAGAAAATTGTTACATTTGGAATGATTAATGCATATTTTTCTGTAACTGATCTTTGTAATTGAAGAGACGACTATATGTAGTTTCTGTATTATTACACTCTTTCTGAAACAGCTGATCAGGAAAAGCTCCCTTCCATACCTTTTATATCATAAACCAAGACATAAGATTATTTGATGGTTGGCTGCTTAAGTAAATACTCAGTTGGTTCTGTTTATTGCACCACCTCTTTCCAGCATCTTGTTTTAGATAATGCACTGCTTCATGTTTTTGCATGGTGACAATTCCAGTCAATACCTGAACTGAAAGGCAAAAATACCTTGATATATCTTTTTGCTTTTTGTCACAAGAAGTAAATGTGTCTGTCTTGACAGACAACTCAATCATGTTGGAGGTTCCATTTTGTGGAATCATTATGGTAATTAGCTTGAGTTTACCTCATACCAGCAACCTTTTCCCCCCCGCCTTTCTTTTCAGACAAAGCCTTTTCCAAAATTAATCATCCAACTTTTCAGTAGTGTTCAAGTTCTTTTAGTTTGCTTCTGTAATCTTTGACAATGTAACTGCTGATGGTGAATATTCCACAGATAAGCAAACATCTGAACTACATCTTCCGATGTGCATGTTGAGATGTGCATATTATTCTGGAACACCAATTATGGCACTTTCTGAGTTGAAGTGGACCTTTTTGACCTTTTGTTCCAATTTATATGTAGGCCAGTAGCTGTGTTGTAAACCGTAGATGTTAATGAATGTAAGAGTCACCCAAATCATATTTTAGTACCATCTTTCATACAATTAATTGGTAATACTTTCTACCTCGAATAAAGCATAGACAACTTCCTGATCTACAACAAAAGAGTCCAGGGGAAAGTGGTAAAATACGCCAGTAATTAGAAGTCTGAGGTCATGGATAAATGTGAATAGCAGTGACTTCTGGCTGTTGAATGATCCATTTAAACAAATTTGCAGAAGCAGCTTCATGGACACCTGGGAGATAAGGGGTGGCTACTTTTTTCCATTCAGTTCTTCCTGTAAGTCAATATCAACAGTGAAAATCAGGAGCAATAAAGAAAATTACCATCATACTCTCTGCAAAGTATATCAAAAACTATGTTTTCAGTTCAGAGAAATCAAATTCAATTCAATGCGTTACGCATTTTAAAATCGTGTAACTTAGAGTGGTGATATAATCTAGATCTAAAACAAAGTCTTGAAAACAATGCACAACACTTTCCTAAAACTGAAATGTTCTGCTCCAGAATTAAAGACCACTCCATTGATGTGCCTTGTCACAGGTGATGCCCCTCATCACTGGGCATTCCTGAGAATATTGCTTTCCAGACAGTTTTTACATGGAAGATTTATATTGAAAAATTATTTATTTGTTTTTAACTATTCAATTAGGCATCCAGCTAGCATTTCAGAAAGTTCAGTTCATAGTAATAAACAACAGGTTTCTCTCTGAAGTCTTATATGCATTGGACCTTTATGCATTGGCATGTATCTTTTTCTAAGTGAACAGAGTTATGAGTTGTCCTAAATTTAATACAGGTGTAAAATGTAGAGATATGTTCAATGGGCATGAAGTACTAAAATAAGAGTTTATTGACCTTTAGTCTCATTTATAGCCTTACTTTATTAGGTCACCTCATTATTTGATATTTGTACATCCCCACACATCTTGTCCTTTGTCTAGCCACATGGATGTATTATTGAACTTGGATAAGATTCAGACAGGAAGTTTCATATACAAAGACAAAGAAAGAAATGATCCCCTATAGTTGTACTTGTAAATACGGTGTGTTCTTTAACAGAATGTGCTGCTGTTTCAGGATAAGTGTCCTGAAAAGAGTGTAGTCAGTAGTCTGGATTATTCTGATAATGACTTAATTAGCTCTGTTTACAGTACATTATTATTTATTATGTGAATTCTGTCAGCAGTAAATAGGTGTTGTCATAGAGTCACAGAACTATAGAATGGTTTGGGTTGGAAGGGACCTTACAGATCATCTAGTTCTAACGCCCCTGCCATGGGCAGGGACACCTGTCGCTAAACCAGATTGCTCAGAGCTCCATCCACACCTGACTTTGAAGATGGGGGATGGGACATCTACAACTTCTTGGGGCAACCTGTTCCATGTTCCAGTGCCTCACCAGCCTCACAGTAAAGAATTTCTTCCTAGTATCCAATCTAAACTACTCTTTCAGTTTGAATCCATTCCCATTTGTC